>AWWV01014538.1:0-46266 GCA_001974805.1 Corchorus capsularis | reverse complement strand
CCCATAAATTTATGTCCCTCAATTGCATAAGGAATTAAGTTCATAACTTCATATTATTATTATCAAGATAATACTAATCACCAGAGCAATCTACCTTATATTAATGATTAATGATTAAGATGGAGTACTAACAATCTTTGACAGTAGCCCACTTCAACCTGGTCACTAAGATTCTGTCCCCATTTTAAAATTTTAAAATCCCAAACGCATAATCTTTTTCAAGGAACAACCTTGTTTCAAAGAAAATATGATAACCCACTTTTACTATTAAAAAAATAGTGAATAATTCACCACTACCATAAAAAAAAGTTTAAATAAATTTGTAACACAATTT
The DNA here is from genome assembly GCA_001974805.1 of Corchorus capsularis. Taxonomy (NCBI): domain Eukaryota; kingdom Viridiplantae; phylum Streptophyta; class Magnoliopsida; order Malvales; family Malvaceae; genus Corchorus; species Corchorus capsularis. The sequence continues at coordinate 45,932 of AWWV01014538.1, read as the reverse complement.
TTTTTTGAGTTGCTAAATACCGTGCTAGTTTTGCTAAATATCGCATCATTTTTTACACTTTTGCCCTTTACCCTTTGCACTTTTTACACTTTTACACTGAGCCTCCTCACTAGGACGGCTCAGTCATGGCGGAGCCTCCCCACTGGGAAGGCTCAACCACGGCGGAGCCTCCCCACTGGGGCGGCTTCGCCACGGCATCGGGGCGGCTAGACCAATTTTTTTTTAAATAATAATTATTTTTAAAAAAAAATAGCCGAGCCGCCCCACCGGGACTACCTGCCGTGGCGAAGCCGCCCCAGTGGGGTGGCTTCGCCGTGGTTGAGAATCCCCAGTGGGGCGGCTTCGCCACGGTAAGCCGCCCTCTTGGGACGGCACGGGTCATCAGTCCTAATTTTCGTCAAAAATTGCATTTTTCTGAAATCGTCATCAAAATACGGCACGTTATCGTTCATTTTTCTTAAATCGTCATCAAAATACAACACGTTAACGCTATTCTACGTTCGTGATAGTTTCAAGATTAGAAAATGAAGCAAAGGGCAAAAGCGTAAAAAAATATAAAAAATAGGATGGTGAATAGCAAAAAAAGGACGGTATTTAGCAATCCAGTTTTTTTTTTAAATATGAATGTTTCAAAAGACTTTTTTTTATCTCCAACTTTTGCCGGGATATCCTTAGATATGGAGTATGGAGTATATATATCCCAATCACTATCTCATCAAACAAACATGAGACCAAAAAGAAAAGAGAATATTCTTGAAATTATGAGTTCATTTTTTAGTAAAAATCAAACCTTCATTCTACTCTTGGAGATTTAGCGGTAGATAATCTGATAATAATTTCTTTACTCTCTAAAATAAAATCTCAAAAAATTTTATTTAAAAAAGAAAAGAAAATTAGAGAAAAAAAAAGTATACAATTAATTTTGCTTTGCTTTATATATATATATATATATATATATATATGCAATAAGAGGAAGGAAAAGGTGAAGACAATTCCCCAAAAAACCCGGATTTTAAGGAACCGTTAGAGGGTCCCTCGGGAAACATAAAAGGGTAAATCTGTAAATCAGCACATTTCCCAATGCTACAAAAGAACAGGTATTCTTCTCATCTGACACATTTATAACCATACTCCAATACATTAATGTTTTCCTCTTAATTTAGTGCTACTAATTTCATTTTTTGGTATTGAAATGAATCAATGATAGAATTAGTTCATCTGATAATTTTTTTTGTCTAAACAAAATAAAATATTAAAACAGATTAGTATTATAAATTCATTTTATCTAAAAAAAAATGTATTATAATTCATTTATTTTTAATATTAATATCAATAAGTAGTTTTAAAATTTTAGTAGCAAAAAATCAAGAAGTAGTTTTCTTAAATGACATTTACTCCATTATTACTTATTAGATCAATTCTGTTTTTCTTTTTCTTTTTCTTAAAATCAAGAATTTTTTTTTACTTTAAAAACAGAAAATATAAAATTACAGGCTAATTGCTATAGTTTTTTTAATGAGAAAATTGCTATAGTAAATAGAGATTTATTATTGACAAAAATAAATAAAATAAAAATACTACTTGTAGTACTACAAAAAAGAAAAAGAAATAAAATAAAAATGAAGAGCAGAAAGTGGAGACTGGAGAGCTCTGTTTGGGGTTTTTTTTCTTTGATTTTCTTTTTCATTAACTTTATGAACTGGAATGAATGAAGAAATAACACACAAAACGAGGCATTCTCCTTCCACTGTATCAGATTCCACTTTACTCTCTGTTTTTGCTTCTTCTATTTCTTCATCATTTCATTTCATTTTGGCTCTCTCTTCTTCACAATCTCCGCTGCAAAAAACCCTGCATTTTTAATTGCAGGGCAGTCTCCAAATCGCTTCAGGGTTTTCAAAAGATTCAAACTTGTTTAGATTTTCATTCATCAATGCGCTTGGATTTACTACACCATCCATCTTGCATTTCTCTGTCTTGTTGAAAACTACTACTCCTCTGTTCTTTCTTCCACTCTTATGGCCAGAGATATATTTCCCAACCAAAAGAAAGTCCAACAGATTTCTCTTTCATTTCTCGTTTTCGTTTTATCTGTCTTGTCCCAGTCGTCATTATAAAACCTTTCCCTAACTGGGTTCCTCGTTTTGTGGTGTAACCTTTTTCGCACTCGTTTCCTCTGTTTTCCTCTGTTTCTCTCTGTTTCCTTGGTTTTGGGGGACTTTCTACTCCAAGAAATGGACTTTCTTTACTAAAAGGACTTAATTTTAACCAAAGATGGTTACTTGGGGTTTTTTTTGGGTTACTTTTTGTCACTAGAAAAATGGGGTTAACTTCATGAACTGTGTCATTTGTTTGTGGTGAAGAAAAGAAAAAAAATGGGTTGTGGAAACTCTAAAGCTGAAAGAAATGAAGCCTTGCGTCTCTGTAAAGAAAGAAGGAGATTCATAAAGCAAGCTATTGATTCAAGGTATGCTCTTGCCGCTGCACATGTTTCTTATATTCAGTCTCTTAGAAACATAGGTATAGCTTTAAGAAGATTTGCTGAAGCTGAGATATTGATAGAGTCTTCTCTATCAACTTCAGCAACTGAACTTGACAAAACCCCTTCCCATTCCTCCTACCCTTCACCATCTCCATCTCATTTAGGGGCTGAGGCTTCTGATTCACCATTGAACAATGAGAGCCCCATTTCACCAGCGATGGCAAATATTAGTTACATGAGAGCTGGAAATGGTGCTGCGGTCACTGTTAAGGTCAATCCTAGTAATGGTAGTTTTGTGGAGGATGAGTCATTGACAATGGCAATGCCGCCGCCGCCACCTCCTCCTTTTGAGCCTGGTTCTTCCTGGGACTATTTTGATCCTATTGATGAATGCGAGAGTTTCAGATTTGTGGGGAACAATGAAGTGGATATGGATTTTGAGGATTTGAGAGGATGGAAAGAGTGCAGGACTAAAGGGGTTGATCATGGTGGTTTGGATGGAAGCAGTGAGTTGAATGAAGGAACTTTATTGCTAGAATCAGAGAGAAATGCTGTCAAAATGTCTGATAGTTCTGTCACTCGTCATTATCGTCGCGGTAGTTCAATGGAAAATGATGTGTATTTGATGGGATTTGGGGGTAATAGACAGGCAAATGACAAGGAAATGAGAAATGTAGGTGTGGAGCATTATGTCAATGGACCAGGTGAAACTTTGATGGGCAAAGGTGCTCTTGAACAATCAAGTTCAAAGGAGAAGACTGCTGCAGAGAAAGATTTATCTGCAGAAAGAGAAGACCCTTCTGAGTTTATAACCCACAGAGCTAAGGATTTTCTTTCAAGTATAAAGGATATTGAACACCGGTTCTTCCGAGCCTCTGAAGCTGGCAGAGAAGTCTCTCGGATGCTCGAGTCAAGCAAAATCAGGGTTGGATATTCTGAAGCCAAAGGTAGATTATTTTCTGTCCATATATAAGATTGCTGTAATTTCCCTTGAAAGTCTCACTTTGGGTTTGGGCTCTTTGCTTGTCTATTTAATGCTAGTGCTACATATGCTTTGTGAATGTTTTACTACTGAATTCTTTTCTGCTAGAATCTTATAATTAAGCAATTCTTGTAGGGGGATCCTCAGCTTTTCTTGCAGCTTTCCAACTTGTTTGCTGCCGTGGAAAGACTGCTCTTGTTTCTCATGGTAAGTTCTTGAACAAGCAGTGTATATTCACTGGAGAATTAAACACCTATCACCTATGTTTTCTTGCCTAAGGTGTGATCAATATACCACCATTATGGTGGATTCAACATTAGAATTACTTTCTGTTTTTAATATCTTTCAAGGAAATGGTTATAACATTAGAACTGAGAAAAAAGGTTCAATTGGTTGTCCTTTTTATGTATTTGCAAAACAGTTTGTTTTCTGAGGTATTTACTGGTCACGTGATAGTTATGTCAGTAATCTGTATCTCATATTCTTTTTCACGTCATATTAATACAGAGCCAGTAAACCATGTAACTAAAGTCATAACTTGGAAGAGGTCAGCATCTTCGAGGTCTTCTTCATCAAGAAACCCACTAGCCACAGCATCTAAAGATGATGCTGATGATAGTGGGAGCGACTTTATCGAAGAATTCTGCATGATTGCCGGAAGTCATTCATCCACCTTGGACAGACTATATGCATGGGAAAGAAAACTCTATGATGAAGTAAAGGTACTCTCACTGGAACCACTTAAACATATTATAGTGGTGAATATCCTCTTTATCTGCTAGAATCTATTTAGCTACCGTTGCAGGTACCTAAAATTCTAACAATTCCATGATTTATAGCTATATTGCATTTTTCAATGAAATATATGTGAACAATGTTGATTTTGTATATTACTTATAACTTTTAAGTCCATTGTTAGTTTCCATTCCCGTAAGATATCTTTGTTTTAGAAACATAAATTGAATGTCTATCCATTATATTCTTAAGTCTCAAGAACATGTTCATTAACATTAATCTTCTGGAATAACACTTCAAAATACTACTTTTTTTCCATAATTTGTTGTTTGGTAAGTATGTGAAGAAAGATGGTATCTGGTTGCTTACATATCTATACTATCTGAATCTGATTAATTCTCAAGTCAGATTCGACTGCATACACCACAATGCAGTCAGCAGATGGAACCATCATCTCCTTTCTATTCACCTTATGCATTCTTGTATTGTATATCTCCTTTTTATTCACCTTATGCATTCTTCTATCGTATACAACACAAGTGCTAGTATTCCTTAATGCTTCTTTCACTTGATTTCTGAAATGAAAGTAATAGTGGTTCTAAGTTTCAGTCAGATTGGAATATGCTTTATATTCCAACATATGATTTTCTCAAGAAAATAGGGACCTACTTGAGTCACAAGTAGACACATGCATTCATATGATGAAAGATCTCCCTGGTATTCCTTTTTTAATCTTTCTTTCCCTGATGGAACCCTTGATAACATCTACCAAATCTCTGTTAGTTGATTTTTAGGGACAAGTGCAAGTAAACACGTTCATTTATGCCTCCATGGGACTTGTAGAAGACTGTTACAGATATTATTCTTTTTGCAAGGCATCTTAAGTCAATCTCTGGCTATAATAGTAAAGATTGCTTTGAAGTTATCGAATATGTAGTGTAGCCATTCAATCCTGACTTGTTAGCCTCTTTGCTGCACCCTTTAGGCCAGTGAATCTATCAGGAAGGAGTATGATCGGAAGTGTGACCAGCTCAGGCACCAATTTGCCAAGGATCTTAGCACTCAAGTGATTGATAAAACTCGGGCAGTTGTAAAGGATCTACATTCTCGGATCAGAGTGGCACTTCATTCCGTCAATACTATATCAAAGCGGATAGAGAAAATGAGAGATGAAGAGTTGCAGCCCCAACTTGTGGAATTCATTCAGGGGTGAGTAAAATCCTTCAAATCGGAAACTTTTGAATGACTAAAACTTCACTCTCATATTCACTAGTAATCCTTAGCCTTCTCCATCATTGACATCCATATCTTTGACTAAACTTACCTTGACTTTGCAGATTGCTCAGGATGTGGAAGGCCATGCTTGAGTGCCATCATTCACAGTATATCACAATCTCGTTGGCATACCATTCAAGGAGCTCAGCAGGTGGTCCACAGGGAGAGACCCGCAGGCAGATTATGGCTCAGCTTCAGCAAGAGATTGAATGCTTTGGCATAAGCTTTACTGATTGGGTCAACAGCCATGCATCTTATTTGGAAGCTCTGAATGGTTGGTTGCAAAACTGCATTATAGAGCCGCAGGAGCGTTCAAAGAATAGAAATCCATTCTCTCCTCATCGATATCTGGGATTGGGACCGCCAATATTTGCTCTATGTCGTGAGTGGTTAGCTGGGATAAAAGCTTTGCCAGCTGAGGAGCTTAGCAATGCCATCAAAACCTTCTTATCCGATCTTTGCCCTCTAATGGAGCAACAAGTAGAGCAACTGCAGAAGAAAGAGAACTCTGTTGATGCAACCAATGAAGAATCAGAGAACAAAGAAGGCGATAACATGTTGACAGATGGGGATACAAATGATGATATTTCTTCGAACTTGAGCTTCATACAGACCAGTTTGACTCGGGTTCTTGATAGACTAAACAAGTATTCTGAGGCCTCTCTGAAAATGTACGAGGATGTTAGACAGAAAAGTGAAGCAGCTCGAATTGCATATCTCAAATTGCAGGCCAACTAAGATAAATTCTTTTTTAGGCAATGTAATGTAATTACCAATATATAAGCATTCTAATTAGTTTTGGTTTGGAGATAGATGGTTGTAAATTCCAAAGAGTTGTTGCAAATAGGTTTTCATGAAGAAATAGTACAATGTTCAAAGTGTCAAAAATACTATTATATTCCAGAATCCAGAGACAGATTGATCGAGCCAAACTAGAAGCAGAAATTAGACTAGCTATCAGCAGGGCATTTCCTGGAAAATTCAATGGGATGAAAAGTTTAGAATCATGATGTAACATTTAAGTTTAGCAATCTGGAACGTAACAAAGATTAATATATCTCTCTCAATTTCGCTGAGCAATGATGGAACCAACTCACTTGAGAGCTCAATGAACTCATCATTTGCACCCAAAACGTATCTGTTCTCTTATAATAGCATGTTCAACCTACAATTACCATATCAGACGGATTTAAATACGCCAATAATACTCAAAATTGGAATTCATCTAACAATAATAATGGAAAAATATACAACATAATACCAAAAAAAAAAAAAAAAAAACACCTGAATACGAGCCGTGGCATCTTGAGCAGACTGAAGGAGTATGGCAATGTAGTGATAGAGAGTTGAAGACAAGACAATGAAAGTGGAGCTTCGTTTCATTTGTTTGTGTTTAGTACAAGTATTGAATTTAGGCCTAATTCCGTATGTGAAATTCTCATTGGTCGACCTGAAGTGATTCCAATTTATCCAAAAATAGATGCTAACCTTGATGATTTTTTGGGACTTAGAAAAATTTAACTTGTCGAGGGACAATGCCGGCCCAATATAACCATTGGGTCCTGGAGATTGTATCCAACTTTTTTTTTTTTTTTCTCTCTCTAATCAGTGTAGTTGTAGACCGGTAGTAACGAATCTCTAAATATCATAAATTTGTTAAAGAATTTGTCTCATACCCAACATAAATACATTTTCTCTAATCTCCTAGCAATCCCAATCCGATTGGCGGCCGCAAATCCTAGATCACATCAAGCTTCACCCATTTTTCTCTCTTCCAGGTATTTTTTATATATCGATAAGTAACGATATATGTTCATCATCCCTTATAATTGAGTTTGTTGATGATTAAGTCGTTTCTTCTTCTCTCTAATTAAGGTTTTTGATTGATTTGATATATAATTAGGTAATTATATTAATTGATTTGATTTGGGCAGCAATTGGCTATGATCTCTTTGATTCGGGTAGGGTTTTCTTGTCGTATAATATATATGGCCATAATTTGGTGATTTTCTCTTAATTTGTTGGAAATTTTGGTGGTTACAGCAGATTTTGATCAATCATGGGGAGCGACAAGAAAAGAATCAAATTAGCAGCACCAGAGGAGCATGAAAATAATATTGTGGAGAAGCTACCACTCCAGATAACGGGTGACATACTTATAAGATTTTCATCAATTAAGACTCTCATCCATTGCAAATGTGTTTGCAAATCATGGTGTCAATTAATTTCAGACCCTTTTTTCATCCAAATGCACGTAGCAAGATCGCCTGTCAGCCTCTTGATTTCTTATAAATCTTCTTCTGGTTCTGGTAAAAGTAAAAGCTGCTTGATTGAAGTGATAAAAGACCTCAGCCTTGCGTCTTTTTCAGACAAGAAATTAGTGAAAGACAAGGTTGCAAAGTCGATTCATCTCGACAAACCCTTCAAATTCAAAATTTTCAGTCTCGTTGATCTGATTGGTTCCTGCCATGGGTTGCTTTGTTTCGAAAAAGATATCTTTCAAACTTACCTAGTCAATCCACTTTTGGGTAGTTATAAAGGCTTTGTTATGCTTCCAAAGCTGAATATAAAAGTCGACCCATCCGAATACTTGGTACGAAATTGCAACCTAAGTGGATTCGGATATTGTCCCAAGACTAAACAATACAAGGTGATTAGATCAATTAGAAATAGGGTTTATGTTTACACCCTTGGAACTGATGATTCGTGGAGGAGAATTATTGAAAATCATTTACCAACGGATAGGAATTCAAGTGAAGTTCCTGGGGTTTATGTAAATGGAGCTCTGCATTGGCTTACTTATCTAAAGATCGAATCCAATCGAAAACCTCGGATTTATTGCTTTGATCTTCATTCCGAGAGATTTCATCAACTTGATCATGATCTTCTTCCCCAACTTCCACAGCGTAGAAACAAGTTGGAAGGTTTCAGATTGGGAGTGTTGGACAATTGTTTAGCCTTATATATTGAGTCTTTGTATGAATTTGATATATGGGTGATGAAAGAAGAGAAATCTTGGGCCAACATTCGCAAGATTTATTATTCTCCATCAAGTATTAATAATTGGACAAGAGTTGAACCACTAATGCTGACGGAAGATGGAAAAGTGTTGATAATATATAATGATGAATATAGATTACTAGAGTATTATGATCTACGAACTGGATTGTGTTTAGCTACTCGAAGGCTTTCTCGCTGCATTGACAGAACCTATGACAGATACATTGGGCATGTGGGAACCCTTATATCACCACGACACCTCATGATGAAGAAATCAACTGCAGCCCCCAACTTTTAATTTTACTTTTTAAGTCTTAACACGGTCTAAGTGAGGCTTCTTTCTTTTCTTGTTTGTTTATTTACTGAGATTCTGAATTGTTTTGGATATTGTGTTTTGAAAGTTCTTCAATTCTATATATAGTCTCTTGGTTATGCTAATAATTTTATATGATTCTCCTCCCAATTTCACTGCCCTTTTCTGTTACACAATCATTTAGCATTTGAATCTATAACAACATGTTAATCAAATGTATTTCCCATGCAAATTGCCCATTTCAGCTCAGTATCAGCTCTGATAGCAATCACTATATAAAGCACAAATGTCTGATATCAAATGTAGTAGTATGTTAATTTATTAATAAAGAAATACAAAAAGGAAAAGAATCGAAACTTGCTTTGTTTGCAAAAAGTATTGAAATTTGGGCCTCAAGTGATCCAAAAATAGATGCTTTCACCTCTGCAAATCTTCCTGAAGTGATCAAGAATAAGTTGTGTCAAAGTGATATTACTGTACGTACTGTTGGATTGTAATACAATGACAAAACAATGACATGGTTTTCAAGAAGTGGAACAATGGTGCCAATGTGTTTATGTAGAATTGGGTTAAGGACTTTAAGTGGTGTTGGGGATGAAATTGGCCTTTTCTGGGACAACCAGTGTTCCATTCCATATTCAAATTTGCTCTCTCTTGATGATCAATTTCAAGCTAGGCATTTTATCAAGTTTTTATTTATTTTTCTTTCTTTTAAACAACTACGGTACTTCTTGTTTGGTTTCTTTTGCTCGAAATTCAGATGACTTACATGGGCATGATTTTATATTAATTTTTACTTATTTAATATCAATGTAGTTGATTTTATATTAATTTTTACTTATTTAATTAATTTATTGCTTTCCATATTTACACAAAATTTGTTAAAGAATTGTCTCTAATCTCCTTATTTAATTAATTTATCTTCTTTCGTCCAAATGCACTTAGCAAGTTACCCTGTCAGCCTCTTGATTTCTAATAAATCTCCTTATGGTACAAGTAAAAGCTGCTTGATTGAAGCGACGTCTTTTTCAGACCATAGAGTGGAAGGCAAGGTTATAAAGTCAATGATTAATCTCGACAAACCCTTGGACTGTTCCCGTCGACTGATTGGTTCCTGCCATGGGTTGCTTTGTTTCGAAAGAAGTCTCTATGAAACTTACATAATCAATCCACTTTTGGGAGGTAAGAATGGCTTTGTTATGCTTCCAGAGCTGCATAAAGGAGTCGAATCATTCATACCAAATTTCTACGTATGGGGATTCGGATACTGTCCCAAGACTAAACAATACAAGGTGATTAGAAATAGGCGTGGGGTTTATGTTTACACCCTTGGAACCGATGATTCAAGGGGGAGAATTATTGAAATCATATACCCACGGATAGGGTTTCAACTAGACTTCCTGGGGTGTATCTAAATGGAGCTCTGCATTGGCTTACTTGTCTAAAGATCAAATCCGATGATGGAAAACCTCGGATTTATTGCTTTGATCTTGATTCCGAGCGATTTCATCAGCTTGATCATGATCTTCTTCCCCAACTTCCAAAGGTGAGTAGGGGTGAAAGCAGGTATGATCTTCTTCCCCAACTTCCAAAGGTGAGTTGGGGTGAAAATAGGTTGGAAGGTTTGAAATTGGGAGTGTTGGACAATTGTTTAGCCTTATATATCAATGGAGGTTCTTGTTTTGCAAATTTTGATATATGGGTGATGAAAGATAAGAAATCTTGGGCCAACATTAGCAAGATTTATATTTGTCCAATTGAGTGGACAGGAATTGAACCACTAATGCTGACGGAAGATAGAAAAGTGTTGATAACATATAATGATGAAGATAGATTTCTAAAGTATTATGATGTAGGAACCGGAATGTTTATAGGTATACGAATGCTTTCTGACACAACCTATGACTTCCGCGGATACATTGGCCATGTGGGAACCCTTATATCTCCACGACACCTAATGATGAAGAAATCAACTGCAGCCTCCAACTTTTAATTTACTATATATAAGTCTTAACGGTCTAATTAAGGCTTCTTTCTTTTTCTTTTTTGTTTATTTACTGAGATTCTGAATGGTTTTCGATATTGTCGATCGAAGGTTACCTTTTTATGCTACTTTTGAGTGATTGCTGATCTTAACTGTGCTGCTGTTTTTCGTTGGGTTTGTTTGGATTTGGGGTCTCTGTTTTGAGTCCAATCCCCTGTTCTTAATTTTTTGTGTTGCTGTTCTTCATTGGTTTGTTTTGGATTTCGGGTCTTTGTTTAGACTCCAACCCCATGTTGTTTCCTATAATTTAATAAAATCTTGATTGCCTTTAAAAAAAAAAAAACTATAAAATGCACAAATGTCTGATCAAATGTGGTAGTATGTTAATTTGTTAATAAAGAAATGCAAAAAGGAAAAGAATCAAAACTTGCTTTGTTTGCTCTGGAATAAAATGCAAAGAAATCGACAACCCCAGGATGGGAGGAAAGCCTTCAATCATTCATTGTGAACAAAAAACAGAATGATTTGGACTTTAATACTGAAAATGCAAGAATTGGAATGAAGAGAGGGGTTGGATTCCATTTGGAGGGGTTGAATCCATTTGGAAAAAGAGAAAAAGTAATCTTCATAAGCTTCTTGGAATGGGCAGTAGCAGCTAGCACTTGCCACCGTCATGCCTCTGCCCTTTGCCTTTGCAAAACAGAGAGACTATGATATGAGACATAGCTTCATCTCATTTTTGTTGGAAAAGTATTGCTTTTGCATTTGGGCCTAATTCCGTTTGTGAATTTTTCATTGGCCAGAAAGTGATCCCAATTGATCCAAAAATAGATGCCAACCCTACTTTCACCTATTTCAAATGTTCAAGTTTTCATTATACAAATTTAAAATTTTGATAATAACATCAAATTTAATTAATGACCAATGGGTTTCCCTCTTTTTTTTTTTTCCTAAATTTGACCGTGATTATATTATATAGATGGTCATATTACTTGAGCACGAAGTTTCCCCTGAATCAACCGGACAAGTATTTTCCCAACGGGACAAGGATTGCATGCCCCTCTCTATATATATAGATCCTTTCTATGACCATAGCTAATAGTATTTCGTTAGGGTTTATTGAGAGTTATCTTTGTCTGAGATTTTTTTTGTTGGTGCGCTTGCTTACTTCAAGAATGGATTCAAAGCTCATTCGTTTTGAGGGTCTGTTCTGTCCGGCCAACACTAGGCTGCTGCAAGAAAAACAAGCATTGGGTAGTAATGTCTCTTTAGAATTGTCTCTTTCATGTGATTATTCTGTAACTCAGTCTAGTAATCAATCTCAAAGAAAAGAAGATAAGATGATGATCAAGAACAAAAGCCAACATCTTTCTTCGGAACTTAGCGACATTTCATTAGAGCTGTCTCTTTGGGATTATTCAGTTACTGATTGTAAACAGAACCACCAGAAGCCGAAGAAGAGGCAGAGAATGGGGAATTCTGGCGCAAGAAACAAGAGAATCAAGGCGGCGGAGAGAGAAGAAAGAATTGATGATGATCCCTGGTGCATCAAGAAGAAGTTGTGTCCAAGTGATATTGGCTTGTCTAGGCTTTTATTGGGATCAGAATGCGTGGAATCTCATATTCTACCATTCTGGAATGATGATCAAATCGCAAGAATTCATGAAGGCTTGCCTGTTACTGTGTTGGATTGCAATACTTTTACAAAACATGGCATGGTTTTCAAGAAGTGGCACAATGGTGCCCATGTGCTTATGAAGAATTGGATGATGGACTTTGTGAAAAGGAAGGGTAACTGAAGCCTGGGGATGAAATTGGCCTTTTACTGGGACTAATACACTGTTCGATTTTCAAGTTTGCTCTTCTTGATGATCAAGCAGCTGCAAGCTAGGCTATTTTATCTAAGTTTTTTGTTTATTTTTTTTCTTTCTTTTTGAACAATTTCAGTAGTTTTTGTTTGGTTTCTTTTGCCCGAAATTGATCAGTAATTTGTTGATTCAACATCCTTAAACTATAAATTTTACCAATGAAGTTTAGTTTTGAGTTAAAAGTGAAGTTTACTTTGCGATAATTTAGTTGCAAAAATATTATATTTAACGGATGAAAGTTAGTAAAATTTGATATTCCCCTGTTCCTAAAACCCCATTGCAGAGAAGTTGCTGATTTGGGAAGCAAATAATTTGTACATAGTTTATCAAATCATGTACATATAGATATATGGTTTCACAGCGTGACATTTAACATTACATTTCAAGTCACCAATGAAGAGCTTGCGACTTGCGAGTACTGTAGCTTAAATTTAATTAAGTAAAATCTGCAAAATTTTGTGTTAGGCTACCCCATTCATCAAGTATTGTGCTACCCATGGTTTAACAATCTCTTCAATACATCTCAATTGAAAAAATAAATAAATTGAGAGGAATTAAAAAGGAATCCAAATCAAAAAAGGATGAAGGGATTGTCCAAAAAGGAATCCTAATTGGAAAAGGATTAAGAAGAAATTAGAACCAATAAAACTTTGCCACCTGTTTCCCTCTTATAATTGTCCTTTATAATTGTCCTAATTGGAAAGGGATTAGTTAAAACATAGACATAGAATTGCTGCTGGTCTCTCTATATACATTGCCAACAACACGAATTAATATTGGCTATGATCTCTTTGATTTGGCCATAATTTGGTGATTTTCTCTTTGTTGGAAATGTTGCTGGTTACAGATTTGGATCAATCATGCTGATAATCAGAGGCAAGAAAAGAATCTATGGAGCAGTACAAGAGGAGCATGAAAATATTGTGAATAGGCTACCACTCCAGATAATGGGTGACATACTTTCAAGGGTTTCATCAATTAAAACTCTAATCCGTTGCAAAAGGGTTTGCAAATCATGGTATCAAATAAATTCAAAGTTTTAAGTCTGATTGATCTGATTGGTTCCTGCCATGGGATGCTTTGTTTCGAAAGAGATATCTATTACACTGACATAATCAATCCACTTTTTGGTAGTAACAATATTGGCTCTGTTATGCTTCCAAAGCTGAATATAGATGTCTACCGATTCGGCGAACGAAGTTTCAACGTAAGGGGACTCGGATTTTGTCCCAAGACTAAACAATACAAGGTGATTAGAACACTTAGACATACGTCTATGGTTTTTGTTTACACACTTGGAACTAATCATTCATGGAGGAGAATTTTTGAAGATGATTTACCAATGGATAGGATTTCAAGTGAACTTCCTGGGGTGTGTCTAAATGGAGCTCTGCATTGGCTTACTTGTCTAAAGATCAAATCTGATGATCGAAAACCTCGGATTTATTGCTTTGATCTTGATTCCGAGACATTTCATCAACTTGATCATGATCTTCTTCCCCATCTTCCAAAGCCCCGTTGGGGTGATAACAAGTTGTTGGAAGAAGGCTTGAAATTGGGAGTGTTGGACAATTGTCTAGCCTTATACATCAATGGATATTATTTTCCAGAAGGCGGTTTTTCAAATTTCGATATATGGGTTATGATAGATGAGAAATCTTGGGCCAACATTTTCAGGATTTCGGAAGTCGCTCCGTCAAGTGTTTGGAGTAGAGTTGAACCACTAATGCTCACGGAAGATGGAAAAATGTTGATAATATATGTTAATGAAGAGAGATTTCTATATTTTTATGATGTACGAACTGGAAACTTTATAGCCACTCAATGGGACCTTATTACAGGCATAAGATACATTCGCCATGTCGCAAGCCTTGTATCTCCACAACACATCATGATGAAGAAATCAACTGCACCCTCCAACTTTTAACTTACTATATATAAATCTTAACGGTCTAAGGGTTCTTTCTTTTCTTTTAATTTATTTAATTTACTGAGATACTGAATTGTTTTGGATATTGTGTTCTGAAAGTTCTTCAATTCTATATATATAGTCCATGTCTTGAAGCCATTTGGTCATAGAAATATTTCTTTTTGAACAATTCCTGTAGTTTTTGTTTGGTTTCTTTTGCCCGAAATTCAGTAATTTGTTGATTCAATATTCTTTAAGGATAAACCAATGAAGATTAATTAGTTTTTGAGTTAAAAGTAGAGTTGTTTAGACATCCTCATTCATCTTTTTCCAATTCAATATTCGTTTTGTTTGTTTTGTGATAATTAAGTAGTCAATCAAGGTCTCCATGCTTTATATATACACGTTTGGACAATAATTAGTTGCAAGAAAAAGACTAGCACAATTCGATATTCCCCTGCACCTTATATCTTGGGCCCTCCTCTCCTCTGCCCTTTGCAAAACAGAGAGACTATGACTATGAGACAGAGTAATGAAGAGTTTGAAGCCGAGACAATGGAAGTGGAGCTTCATTTGTTGGAACAAGTATTGAATTTGGGCCTAATTCCGTGTGTGAATTTTTCATTGGCCAGAAGTAAATCCCAATTGATCCAAAAATAGATGCTAACCCTGCTTTCACCTATTGCAAATGTTTAAGTTTTATTTATACAAATTTAGAATTTTGATAACTTTTTTTTTTTGTATCCCATCCGGTATCCAGGGCTTCGCCCTAACTAATCCGGATCCGACCCGCGTCGCGCACCTGGTTATGGTGGGTGAGTCTCCCAACAGGGGCAGCTGCGTACGTAAGGTCTCGAACCCGAGACCTGCTTAAGCTGGAACAGGCCGCTTACCACTTGATCCAACCCCTTGTTGGTTTTAGAATTTTGATAATAACATCAAATTAAGTTAATGATCAATGGGTTTCTTAAATCAACCGTGATTATGTAGTAGTTTGTCATATTACTGCAAGCTAGGCATTTTATTTGATACAAAACTTTTTATTTTTTGAGAAATGTAAAACCAAAACTTGATTAAGCCATAGTTTGACGTTGGCCTTTCAATTAATAATACAAGAACAAGAATGAAGAATCTCATGCAGCATGATTGGCAATCAAGTATCTTGTAATTACCTACCATAATGTAGATGACTATATTAAAAAATGTCGCTGCAGATTCAGTGCCCATGTCGCAACTCGCAACCCTTGTGTCTCCCAAACACATTATGAAGACATCAACGCCCCCAAATTACAAATTCAGTAATTTGTTGATTCAATATTCTTAAAGGATAAACCAATGAAAGATTAATTAGTTTTTGAGTTAAAAGAGGAGTTGTGATAATTAAGTAGTAGCTTAATTCGATATTCCTCTGTACATTCCTAAACCCCATTGCAGAGAAGTTGCTGATTTCTTTTATTTATTTATTTATTTATTTGTACATATATATAATTTATCAAAACATGAACATATCATATGGTTTCATAGCGTGGCATTTAACATTACATTTCAAGTTTTCCACTATACAATAATATTTAGGAAATGGTGCTTAATTTAATTACATGGATGGACTGCTTTGAGATTTTGGCGTATGGTTTTTCCATTGACACATTGAAGCCCTTTTCTTTATAGGCACTTGCATTATTGGTTTAACGATCTCCTCAATAAATCTCAATTACAAAAAAATAAATAAATTGAGAGGAATTAAAAAGGAATCCAAATCAAAAAAAGGATGAAGGGATTGTCCAAAAAGGAATCCTAATTGGAAAAGGATTAAAAAGAAATTAGAACCAATAAAACTTTGCCACCTATTTCCCTCTTATAATTATCCTACTTGGAAAGGGATTAGAAATTGCTGATCTCTATATATATTGTATGAGCGGAACCCCTGATCACTCAAAACCTATGTTCCAAGCTTCACTTAGTTTTGGTGATCTCTACAGTTACAGATTTGATTAATCATGGCGGTGAGAGAAAACAAAAGAAGAAAATTAGAAACAGAAGATCAGGAGAATTATGAAAATATTATGAACAGGCTACCGACTCAGATAATGGGTGACATTCTTTTAAGAGTTTCTTCATCAATCAAGACTCTGTCTCCTTTGAAATCCGTTTGCAAATCATGGTATCAAATAATCTCAGACCCTTATTTCACTCGTAATCTCAACCTATTGATTTCTAATGACATTTCTGGCAAAACCTGCTTGATTCAAGTAGAAGAAGAGGAGTCTGTTTCAGTTTCAGACGAAATTGATCCCGTCAAACCCTTTCCCTCAGGTTTTCCAATCGGTTCCTGCCATGGGTTGCTCTGTTCTGCAACTTTCAACTTAGAAACTTACATAGTCAATCCAGTTCTTGGAAGTGATGACAACTTGGTTATGCTTCCATCGATGAATTATAAAGTTCCACCCCTTTACCGTGTTCGAGATTTCACCCTAATGGGATTCGGATTTTGTCCCAAGACTAACCGATACAAGGTCATTAGAACAATTAGATATACTTCTAGGGTTTATATTTGCACCCTTGTAACTGACGAATCATGGAGGGAAATTGAAGATTTACCAACGGACAGGATCACAAGTGGTCTTCCTGGGGTGTATCTAAATGGAGCTCTGCATTGGCTTACTTATCCAAATCCAAGAATAAAAAAACCCAATGATCGGAAACCTGAGATTTATTGCTTTGATGTTGAAACCGAGAAATCCCATCAAGTTGATCTTCTTCCCCAACTTACACAGGGTAGAAACCACTTGGAAGGTTTGAGATTGGGAGTGTTGAACAATTGTTTAGCCCTGTACATCAATGGAGCTTGTTTCCCAGAAACAGAGGGTTATTGTTTCTCAAATTTCGATATATGGGTGATGAAAGATGGGAAATCTTGGGCCAACATTTTCAGGATTTCTGGAGTTATTCCTGCATCAAGTGTTTGGAGTCGAGCTGAACCATTAATGCTTACAAAAGATGGAAATTCGTTGATTGTATATGTTGATGAAGATGAAGAAGGACGTGCATTACTAAAGTATTTTGATGTACGAACTGGGGAGAATATAACTGATCGGACGCTTATGGAAAAAGGAACCGAAACCATATGGAGCAGATTCACTGCTCATGTCCCAACCCTTCTGTCACCAAAACACATTATGAACAGATCAACAGCCCCAAATTTTGTCTTTTAACTTGATATGTTGTTTAAGGCTTAATTTTTTTGTTCTGTTTTTCAATATTGTGTTTCGAAGATTCTTCTTGTTGATTAATTATGTATATCTTTTGAGAGTTATTAATGAAGCGTTTATTTCAGCCAAATATCTTCTGAGTTAGCGCAATCTAGCTATGGCCTATATTATTACCAAAGCATTCTAATAAGTTTTAGTTTGGAGATAGATGGTTGTAAATTTCAAAAGAGTTGTTGCAAATAGGTTTTCATGAAGAAATAGTACAATTAATGTTTAAAGTGTCAAAAATTGGATTGGAAGAGGTGAAGACAAAGTAAATATGCAGAGGAGGATTTTGTCATATTTTGTTTTATCAAAAATACTAGTACAACTGTAATCATTTTGTTTTTTAGATATATATATTAGACTTGGTTTAATTAATGCAAACAAAACATTAATAAAACAAAAGTTGAATCCTAAAATCAACACTAAAATCAAAGCATGTGGAGAGTGATAGGCAAAAGCAGAGAGCACTCTGTTTCAAGTAGCACTCAGCAAAGTTGATATATACAGTACTCTGTTTCAAGCAGAGAGCACTCTGTTTCAAGTAACGAATCTCTAAATATCAATGTAGTTGATTTTATATTAATTTTTACTTATTTAATTAATTTATTGATTTCCATATTTACACAAAATTTGTTAAAGAATTGTCTCACACACTTTACCAACATAATCCAATTGGCGGCCTCAAACCCTAGATCACATCAAGCTTCACCCACTTTTGCTCTCTTCCAGGTATTTTTTTTTTATATCAATCGGTTAGGATATGTTAATCATCCCTTATAATTGAGTTTGTTGATGATTAAGTCGTTTCTTCTTTTCTCTAATTAAAATTTCTTGTGTTGGGGCTTAATATTTGGCTTTGAATCACCAAAAAGAAAAAAATCTAAACTTCTATATATATGTTTAAGGTTTTTGATATAATTAGGTAATATTTATGATCTCTTTGATTTGGGTAGGGTTTTCTCGTTTTCCTTCTAAAACATACCATGATTTTGTGATTTTCTCTTTGTTGGAAATTAATTTTGATGGTTACAGAGATTTTGATCAATCATCATGGGGAGAGGCAAGAAACGAATCAAAGTAGGAGCTCCAGAGGAGCATGAAAATGAAAATATTATGGAGAGGCTACCACTTCAAATAATGGGTGACATACTTTCAAGGGTTTCATCAATTAAAACTCTCGTCTATTGCAAAAGTGTTTGCAAATCATGGTATCAAATAATTTCAGACCCTAATTTCATCCATATGCACGTCCAAATGCACGTAGCAAGATCGCCTGTCAGCCTTTTGGTTTCTTATAAATCTTATGGTAAAAGTAAAAGCTGCTTGATTGAAGTGAAAAAAGACCTCAGCCCCACGTCTTTTTCAGACAGGAAAGGCAAGGTTTCAAAGTCGATTAGTCTCGACAAACCCTTGAAAATTTTCAGATACCTGATTGGTTCCTGCCATGGGTTGCTTTGTTTCGCAAGCAGTAGCTCTTGTGAATCTTACGTAATCAATCCACTTTTGGGTAGTAATTATAATGGCTTTTTCATACTTCCAGAGCCAAGAGGAGTCTATTCAGAATCAGAATCATTCGGCGAACGAAGTTACAAAATATATAATGGATTCGGATTTTGTCCCAAGACTAAACAATATAAGGTGACTAGAACATTTAGAAGGACTAGGGTTTATGTTTACACCATTGGAACTGATGATTCATGGAGAAGAATTATTGAAGATGATTTACCAAGGGATAGGGTTTCAAGTGAACTTCCTGGGGTGTATCTAAATGGAGCTCTTCATTGGCTTACTTATCCAAAGATCAAATCCGACGGTCGAAAGCCTGAGATTTATTGCTTTGATCTTGATTCCGAGAGATTTCATCCACTTGATCATGATCTTCTTCCCCAACTTCCATTTCAAATAAACAAGTTGAAATTGGGTGTGTTGGACAATCGTTTAGCCTTATATTTTTATCATTATGGAAATTATTCAAAAGAAGCTGATTCTCTTTTTAAGTTTGATATATGGGTGATGAAAGATGAGAAATCTTGGGTCAACATTCGCAAGATTTATTATATTCCGTCAAGGCATTGGGCAAGAGTTGAACCACTAATGCACACGGAAGATGGAAAAGTGTTGATAACATATGATGATGGAGATAGATTACTGGAGTATTATGATGTACGAACTGGAATGCTTTTAGCTAAACGAAGCGCTTCTCACCGTATTGACCAAACCTGTGACGTCCGAGCATACATTGGCCATGTTGCAACGCTTATATCTCCAGAACACCTCCTGATGAAGAATTCAACTGCAGCCATCAACTTTTAACTTACTACTATATAATTTCTTTTCTTTTTTATTTACTGTACTGAGATTCTGAATTGTTTTGGATATTGTGTTTTGAAAGTTCTTCAATTCTATATATAGTCTCTTGGTTATGCTAATAATTATATTATTCTCCCCAATTGCCACGTCTTGAACGTCATCACGGTGTCGTAATTAACCTAATCGTTTGAGAAGGGGTTCAAAATTGAAGTTCAAGGGGGAAAACGCCCAAATGCTACAAGACTGGAAATCTTGGGCGAACATTTAAGAAAAAAAAAAAGAAGAACAAGCTACAAGTAAAGTTGCATGGGTTACTATTCTTTCAGTATAAAAATGAAAATGTATGTAGTTCAATTCACTGCAACTGGCAAACTTCAGCACATTATTCTTTTCGAAACCTAGGATATAATCCTGGGCATTGACCTGAACCCTGTATTTAATCTGGCAAAAGAATTGTTTTTTTTTCTTTTAAAAAAAATCTATCTATTCTAGAATCCACTTTTCCATTTCCGTGGCATTCACAAATCACAATCATATGAGTAACCTTGGATTGTTGCTTTTCTAGTAATTAGAATTAGAACCCAACATTTCTTCAAAAAAAAAAAAAAGAATTAGAACCCAACATGCTGTGTGTATTGAGCATATGCTTCAGACTGCATTGCTATTGGGGCTCGTGTAACGTAAGGCGGGAGATCAAATGCATCTATGAGTTCCCCTGCAATATTCTTCACCTGGAAACTCAGATATTCTGCGAGCTTGTGGATTGCCTGCGCAAAACGAAGATTTATATTAGTGTAAAGCAACCTACCAAGAATGTATATATCTAGCAAATGAATGTATAGATGTTTGCAGTCATCGCACTTCTATATATCTTCTAAAAACAATACCTTAGCTTTATTAGGCGCAACATAATCAACATTACGGTAGGTTCCTATGTCTTTCCAGATTCGATCCAGGGCGTAAAGATCGCATACTAGTTTTAGAGCAGCTCGACTACGTGGATCGGGACAGCTGGAAGGTAAAATTGAAGCCCAAATTAGAATCTCAAAAAGATATACTATGGCAAGTGGGGGAAGAAAAGATAAACAAATTCAGTAGCTGAGTTTAGAAAGTAGTACTTCTGCACAGCTTCAATGAACTTTGCAAGGATGACAGATTCAATATGAGACTCTGCAAGTGTGAGAAGGTGATTCAAGCATCTATTCCAAGCACCAAAGCTACCAAGATTCTTAGAATGCTTGCGAAGTCGTGCTGCTACACTTTGAAGCAATCTTGAGGTACGGTACTGAATACATAAAATAAATTTATATGAAAAATTGTGTTACACAGTTACACTGATGAAAGTCTATATATATGGCAATTACCATGATAATACTCACCCTGAAGGCATCCAACTGGAATTTAGGGTCTCGCAAGTGCTCTGAGCTTTCCCAACGGGCAGTTACAGGATTTGGCTGGGACAAGTATGTGTTCATAGATTCTCTTAGATAGTTCCAGGTGACAGAAAGAGGACCACCTTGAAACTTGTCCTTGTATTGCTTCAATAGATCACCAGCTACCTACATCCCAGAAAAAAGGTACTGATGTAGCTTCTATCAAAATGCAACTTATAGGTTTACCAACACTAATACCAGACTAGAATACATATAGGTGCCACTGAAGGAATACCCTCCAAGGGCCCTGCACATCAAACTGATTGTTTTATCTAGAAACACTCAAATAGCAGTTCTTCAAACTAAATACCCTAGGAAAACCCTTAAAACAGTATGAATGCCATCAGATTTCCCTGTTGCTTATAGTGAACAACAAAATAACAGCATCCAGTCAAGACCCAAAAGTAAATTGATCTGCATCAAGGTTTCATAACTAATTGGTATCCTAAAGCATTGTAAATTCTCAAGCAAAGTTGCGATATAAAGAGGATTTGTCAAACCTGTTGCAGAAGTACTGTGTTGTCTCCTTCAAATGTCTGGAAAATGTCATGATCATTCCTCAAGCTGCCAAACCGGTTCACAGCAGCATAGCCATGGCCTCCACAGGCTTCCCTGCAGGTACTCAATGACTTTGCTGTATATGATGTCACATAGGACTTCAGACCCGCAGAAAGCGCATGGACGTCTGCAACCAGTTGTTCGTCATGTGTCTTCTTCATCTCTGAATATTTATCCACCAAATACTGAGTGGCAAAATGAAATGCATAAGTTGAAGCCAGCATTGGCATGAGCTTGTGCTGGTGAGATTGATAATCAAGAATGCTGACTTCAGGCTGCTTGGGAGGACCAAATTGCTGACGTAGTAAAGAGTATCGCACTGCAATAGTGACAGAAATCTTGAGGACACCAACTGAACAATATGCAAGGCCAACCCTCCCACCAACAAGTTCACCTAGTGTAGCAGCAAAACGTTTGTTTATTGTAGGAAGACTGCTTGTATATTTTCCATCTCGAGATACATCCCCAAAGCGATTGAGAAGATTATCTCTGGGAATTCTAACTGAACGGAATCTCAGTGCTCCATTATCCACCCCATTAAGACCAACTTTGTGGCCACAATCATTTATCTCGACTCCTGGAAGTGTCTGGTGGGTATTTAAATCCCTTAGTGGCACAATGAAGGCATGGACTCCCATATCAGAAACTCCTTTAGAGTCATGAGTTGGCAAAATCAGCCTAGCAAAAACTGATGCAAACTTGCCATGGACTGCAGCATTGCCAATCCACCATTTAATGGCCCCGTCATTTGGCGTGTCAATTACAAATTCATCTGTAATAGGATCAAATGTGGCAGTGGTTTGTAGACCCTGAACATTTGAGCCTGTTAAGCACAAAATTGGCAGCTCACTTCAGTTGGACATGCACACTTAGCAGATTATGAACAAACGAGAGAACATAACATTATAATGGTATAAAGTATATTTTCTGCATACATCATGCTCTTCAACCACCTTTTGCATATCACATATTTTTCTCAATACATATGTACAGATATAATCCACATTCAAAATATATCAGAATAACTTCACTCTAATTTCATGCCATTATTTCTAGTGCAAAACAGCAGACAGAAGATGTCCAAACTCCAAAGACAAAACGAGAATCTACATTTTAAAAAGGGAAGCAAAATGTAAATACAAACTGAACAGAGAGCTCACCATGATGTAGTTCTGTCATAGCAAAACAACCAGGATAATCCAAATTGTCAATACCATCAAAGTACTTATCCCGATGCTTCTTAGTTCCTAAGTTGATCACAGAACCGCCCCAAAGACTGCATAATAAAGCATTCAACATCAACTAGCAATCATATAAAATAAAATAAAATTAAAATAATGCAAGTGAAAAACACTTAGATATCATGTCGAGTAGTATCATGCTTCTATGTTAATGAATTTTCATCCATACTTCATTTCATAGTATCAGGTTGACTTACTCTAACAAATAAAAAGATGATAACAAAAATATTTTACCAAGATTCAGCAAATGTAGTATCCAAATGATTCACAAGTACAATCTAATTTCACACGATCTCACTTAAAACCAAATCAAACCCAGATACCAAAAATTCAATATTTAACAAAAACAACCAAAGATGAAAACTTTAATGGCAAAATGGCTAGAAAAAGCAACAACAATTACCTATATTGAACACCCAATTTGATCCCAAGAGACATGTCAACACTCCCAACAGCCTCAGCGATGGCAAAATATTTAGCAGGATCTTCAACAACATATCTTAAAGGCTTAACCTTTGCTTCTCTAACCAACCCCAAAAGCTGTCTCATACAAAGCTCTCTATGTTCCTTCATGGAAATCTCAATTGGAGTCTGCAAATCAGGCCTCGCGTTGAAAAACTCAAAAATCTTCTCCTGAATTTCCCTATTCTTCCCTCTCATGTAGATTGAAAGCGAGCTTTGGTCAACCTCCAGCTTATTATTGGCCTTGGCGCATGTTAACATGTCCAGCTGAGGTGAAGACCCGAGCGGTGGAAGTGGGGTGAGGTGAAGCGACAGCCGCTGCATACGGCGGGTGATGGTGGCATTGGATGACTCTGATTCATCCTCCACCGTCTGATTCGGGTTCATTTCTACTTTCCAAAAATAACAATGGAGGATCAAAAAATTGAAAAAATGAGATTTTTCTTCTTCTTCTTCTTCTTCTTCCTTCTGAGAGGGGGGTGGAGTTATAAGGAAAGGGATTGTGTAATTTAAACGGAAAGGTTGACATTGACGTGGCGCTTTGTCGGGAGAGTACGTGGCGGATGGGAATTGGAGAGGAGGAGGTTAGTTAAGTTAAGTTGGCGCGCTGTTCAATGTGGGGAATGGGGAATGGATATAGTAATGACGTAGTTGCTTATTGGGATAAGATTGGGTGTGCCTCGCCTTTGATTCTGTATTTTGTGTTCATATATATCTTAGTATTAAACAAAAAAAAGAAATTGGAAGAATGGGCAAATTGGATTTGATTGATTCTGTATTTTCTAGAATAAGAAATTGGAAGAATGGGTAAATTCAACAAACATCTATAGTAAACAAATTACAAAGAAATTGATGCGTGAAGAAATGGAACACACATTTTTTTTGGGTGAAGAAGACATGTTTCTATAAATCCCAATTTGGTCTTAGAATTTTCGCAATCTTAGGATAGGGAGCACATGGTTCTAAGTTATTTTTATTTTTTACATGAACCATCGTGTATGATAATCAGTTAATCGCAATGGATACAATCTAATTTGATCGGTAGTCACATTGGATTTTGAATAATTTGAAGTTGAGTCATGTCGGATCCAATTATTATAGCTTTTTTAGTGTCTATTAAACTAACACCCTTATTTTAGGGTTATTAAATTTCTCTCACTCAACTCAACAAACGATGATATTAGATGATACTTTTTATTTCTTACTTTATGATGATGATTTATATAAATTAATCCAAAATTCAAAGACAATTAAACCTAATATTGTGTATGGTAGAATGGAAATGCTAAAAGAAGAAATTTGCATGGAAAGAAAGTGAGAGTGGAATGAACTTTCTTTTAGGAAAATAGAATGAAGAAATAGATGGGGAATGGAAAATAGAATGAAGTATATTTTTCTTCCATAAATCTATCAAATTTTTTTTTTTGGTTTTTCACTCTGTATCCAGATATCGGATTCGATTCGGGTCGCGTATCTGGGTTTGGTGAGTGAGTCTACCAAAAGGGACGGCTGCATATGCAAGGACTAGGGATGGCAGCGGTGTGGATAACCACGAAATTTTCAATATCCAAAACCGAAACCGTTTAACTATTCATTATCCAAATCCGCTTAAAAACCGCTTAAAATTTTAGACCTAATAACCGAATCCGCACCGAAACCGTTTAACAATATCCAAATCCGCACTGCAAAACCATTTATTAAGCGGATATCCGTTTAAAAACCGAATCCGAATAAAAAACCGCTAAATTAGCCCAATTTTATGTTTTAAACGGATTTTATACGGTTTTTATGTGGATATCTGCTATCCAAAACCACTAGTAGATTATAATCAATTTTTATGCGGATATCTGCTATCCAAGACCCTAAAATCGAAACCGCTCCAAAACCGCAACGGATAGTGCTTCAACTATCCAAAACCGCTCCATAACCGTTTAGTAAACGGTTTCGAATTTTAAACGGGTCGGATATCCGCAAAAAACCGCACCACTATCATCCCTAGCAAGGACTCAAACTTAAGACCTGTTTAAGCTGGACCACTTGATCCAACCCCATGGATGTATTTTTAAACCCAATTTAATTCTATATTATTTGTAAAAATCCAAATACTAATATCTAAGTTAAAGTTTAGTTTAAAACCAAAGCATGGCCCAAAAAGAAAAAGAAGACCAAAGCAAATGGTAAAACGAAGCCCAATTCAAGTACCCAGCCATAAATTTCAATATTCGTCGTGGCCCGTGGGCCACAAGCCGCGCTTAATTTCTCTTGAAAAATATGAAAACCCAAAATCAGATTTCAAAACGGTTCCCCAGGGTTCCCGCCCTCACCAAAATTTTTCTTCCTTTTTTCCTTTTATAGCCCTCCCCCCTAATTTTTTCCTTCTGGCTCCCATCTCATTTCAAATTTCGGTCATTTTCGCTCCTCAAAAGGTTAGAACTTGAACTCAGCATCTCCTAAATACTCCATTTTTAATGTAACTTCGTTTTTGGTTGAATTCTTATTTTGTTCATCTTTCTTTTAAATCTAACAGATTTTCATCTAATTTGCGGGATTTCTTAAAAAATTATTTCACAATGAGCGGAGATAATTTTACCGCCGGGAAACCCCAAGCCCGTCCGGCGTTAAGTGACGTTACAAATCGCCCCATTAAGAGGGGGTTTTCGTTGATTTCCAAGGAAGAATCAGATTCCCAATTCGCAAAACAGGTTTGTTTAGGTGTAGAGAATTTGATTAAAGAGAAATCTAAAAAACCCCAACTTGAATCGAACCCTAATCCCTCGCCTGCTTGTACTGGTGAGATCGGAAAATCTAAAGAGGAGTTGGTGTTAGTTAATGACAAAGTTAACGAGGTTAAAGAGGGGATTGATTTGTCGTCTGATAGCGAGGAAACTATAGGGCAATGTGATGAAGGGGTTACTGAGGTTAAGGATCTTGGAATTGGTAAATTGGCATCGAGCAAAGGTGGAAGTATTGAGTGGTCGAAGTTGCCTAAGACGTTTTCGCAGGCTTCTAAGCCATTTGAGCTCGAAAGGTGTGGCTCACTCAAGAATGATGGTTGCGTGAATTTGAATGCTGGTGGTGATTTGCCCATGGCCTGCTCTTGTTCTTTTTGCTTGAAAGGTAACTACTTTAGGCTCTAATTAACCTAAGATTTCTCATTTGCTACATTCGTTGGTATGAAAAATGGTTTATCTTTTAATGTGTTATCTAATGGGTTATGCTTGTTTTTGCCCTTGTAATCAGCGGCTTACATTTGGTCTGACCTTCATTATCAGGATATTAAGGGTCGAATATCTGGTAAGTGGGATGTTTGCTCTGGTTTCCTTGGCTTTCTTTTAGTTTTAATTATGAGAGAAAATGGTATTTTCTGTATTGATTGTTTCCACATTGTTTTTCAGTTTTGAGGAAAAGCCAGAAAGAAGCAAGCATTTTAGTTCAGAAAAGTGGTGAGGGGAAACAGACTGACAATCAAAGCCAGGGAAATGCCAATAACTCTGCACAATTAGAATCTGACCTCACAAATCAGTGGAAATCACTCTTTCTTAACATGGAGGATATATTTCTTCAAGAAAGCAGCCAGCTTGTAAGTTTGATCCGGTCTTCTTTACTCTTTAGACTAGATCTTAATTTTCCATGCCTAATTACCTGAGTATTCTTCTACAGATTTTGCTTTCTTTTTTGTTGTTCAAAGTATGGCTTTAATTATCAAAAGAACTGAGTTTACCACTAGAATCCTTGACGTCTGAGTTCTATTGTATGATACAAGGGTTTGCTTAAAAATTGCACATCAATTTCCCACTTGATTGCTCATTTCTTTGTTTTAGGGCTCTTAGTATATATAATCTATGCTTCATTGTTGGAATTCATGGCTACTTAGAATCAGGCTAACATTCATAAGAGCACTATTTTCAATATCTTAATATGATTTTTCATGTATAACCTCATATGTGATGGGTAAAATTGAACTCATTTGGCAGCAAGCTAGTTTCACTGCACTTAAAGATTTGAGGGAGAACTGCAAGATGGGTCTGGAGCGCATAACAGGGATGACTGCAGATAAATAAGAGTATGCTTATGATGCTTCCTCTGAATTCTGATTGTAAGAAGTAAGATCACCTGACTACTCTCAACTATTACTCGTATTTGTATGTCTGAATGGGCAAGTGCCTTATAACAGATTCTAGGTTCTTGTTTGGCAAACAGTAATGTGTTACAATTGTCAAAAAAAAAATGTACAATGTATGATCTCGGTTTGTAATGCTGTTGTTTCTTACTATGTGCTTAAATATGTTTCCCAGTTTCGTAAGCCTCCCATCTTATAACCTTGCTTGGCTAATTACTGATACATAGCTGTCCAATTCACTTGAAAGTTGGATTGGAACCAATCTGAACCATCTAGTTTAGTAGCAAAATCAACTCCAGTGTAATCAAACCTGAACTTGTAGTGAACTAAACCCAAACTTTGTTCTGAATCAAACTCAATTACAATCTGTTTTGTTTGTAAAACATGGGAAAATAGCTAAATAGCTCTATGTGAAGTTGGCTGCATATGAATCTGGCAAAATAGTCTAGAATTGTTCGGATATACATTATACACTACTTCCTTTTTTTTTTCACCAGTGGCAAAAGTCATCTATCATGTTGTATCAGATATCCATCCAGCTTAGCCATATGAATCAGGATTTCTATCAGTGTCTAATGCTTTAGCCTTTTTGGCTTTGTTGGTGTTAAGTCAAATTTTAGCATTGAATTTGAATCAAAAAGTCTAGTTGCTTAGGCATTAAGAGCCCGATCAAGCTTTCCAGGTCTAGAGATTTCAAGTTGGATCCTTATAGACTTGTAGTTCAGGTTTTAGCCTTTTCATATATTAGCACATGGTGCTTAATTGTGCTGGTTTTGCTTTGCTTAAGCTTGAGGGTGGTCCAGAAGGACCTGTAAGAAGACAGAGACATCCATATTTCCAAAATCCTTTCTAAAAATTTAAGACAACCCATGTTATGTTCTAAAAGCCCAAAGATTTTGTTCAAAGAAAAAATGTCTAATATCAATCTAGAACTTGTCTGGCCCAGAAATAAAAAGATGATGTGACTTGGTAGAGGAATTAAGATTTGGGGTATCGTCGGGAAGAGGATAAAGTTTTCCGCACTAAGAATTCCAAGTTGTTAGTTTCAATCGGCTAATTGCCTAATTCGGCAAACAGTTTTATGTTTTTTAGGGGATTTGATCCGTAACAGAAGACAAAGATATGTGTAAAGTGTTTTTAATAGAATGATTTTTTTTTTTATGATCAAAGATTTTCTTTCCACTGTTTTTTTTTCCAATGCAATTTATAAAGCATCTTTATTCTCTTCCTTTTCGTTTTTTGTTTTTTCAATTCTATTTTTAGTTTTGAAGCAGAATCTGAAAAATTCTTAATCCAGTCAAGTCACTTTCATCCAGAACTTTCTTTGATTGAAAATTTGTTCATATCATAAACCCAAATTTAGTTCAGCATTATCTGATTTTAGACTAAACAAAGTAAGATTTGCATATATTAATACATCATTGTTTATGTAATCAAGAATTTTCTTTTCGTCCATCATTTCGAAAAACTGTTGGAGTCGGCAACATGATATTCGTCTTCTTGGCTTTTATACTATCGAAATGTTGAGAAAAGACAAAAATTAATTATACAAAACTCTTGAAATTATTGTTAAGTAACATCAATTATTAGTAAACTTTTTGTCCGTAAACGAATATTTTATTTTACTTTCTATAAAGTTTCGAGATGCAAGAAAGCTCGTTCACACAATGTGTAGTTTGGTATTGTCACATAAATACACAATTATATAATTTTTCCTAATATATATAATTAATCCTCAATAATCAACAAAATTAATTCGAGTTTGAAGTTTCATACCTTAGTACTTAATCCAACAACTTCGTCAATCGTTAGACGAAGCTTTGAAATTTATATTTCGGTAAATTGACCTAAAAATTCATATTCAATTTTGAAATTCATGAGATTATTAAGATTAATACTCGATTGAACTAGCTATTGCTTTATAATTAATTAAATCAACACTTTCTCTCAAGTGTTCATTTCAAGTCATCAAGATAAGGATATGAATTTTATAACTATACTTTCTGCCCTTCCATTTATGCAAATTATCCCAAAAAAAAAATTAGCATTAATTTATATAGAAAAGCTCATAGTGGATAAAACTAATTATATTAGATTTATTAATCAAGAGATATAATGTCCATTAGCTTGTTAATTGGACAACTAATTAATTCCCATAGCTTTCAATAAACCTAATCTTTAATGGGGACTAATGTTGGTTAAACCAATTTTTAGAACCAAAAACTAATTAAAAATCCTATCAAAAGGCCGCCGTGAGCATAAACATGCGCCACAGCGCCTCATTGCTTTGCCAACCAAGCTTTTGTTGCTTCATCATTAAGATGATCTCAACCACTATTTTTGACACTTTAAAGAGTTGACAATTAGTTCAAGTCAATAAAATTTTTTATTTGTTGCTCATCAAACAAAGTCAACCAGTTATTGAAATTTATTTAGTTAATTAAAAAAACATATTTTTGAATTAGTGGCCAGAAAATGGGTTTTGACCTTTTTTTTTTTATCAAATTATTGGAAACGATAATGGAAAGCTCGCTACTTCAATACAGAGAGATGGTGATCCTATAATATTAATGGTTATTAATTCCTTTAATTTGTAGTTAGCTAGTTCCGATCGATTGATTAGTGTTTGGTTGGCTAGAAAAAGACTTTTTGGATTGATATTATAATTTGCATACAGCTATGTGATTAAGCAACAAGGTCAATTTTCTCCTTCATCAACAATGAAGATGACACACCCAAGTCTTGGACTCATCCACTAACCACTAGTTAGTATATATACCCAAAATAGCCCTTTTGTCCCTGAACTTTACAAATTTAGGCCAAATTGTCTCCTGAATTTTAAAGTGTGCCACTTTATTCCCTAAATTTGTAAAATCAAGTCAATTTATCCCTGACTTAATGATTAATTAACGAATTTCGTTAAGTTTCGTCGATTTTTCCCGTTTAATTTTGGGTATTATTTGGTTTTGACTACTACCGAGTAAAAGGTTAATTAAACTTTCACGAAATCGAATTTCTATTCTCATCAGGTTCAAAATATGCCGTTTACCATCTCAATTCTCAACCAATTGCTTACTACTGCATCCATTCTTTTGACTTGATTATTATTTTATATAATAATATATGGTCTAGTCGGGATTTTTCGCTTTCTCCATATTAACTTGAATATGCATCGCCAAACCAAAAAACAAACACATTTTTGGCAATTCTTGCTTCTTTTTTTGCGTATAACATTGAGATTTTGGTATACAATTAGTGTACGAAAAGTACAACTATATATAAATGACAAGAACTATATATATATATATATATATATATATATATATATGAGAGTAAAATTCAAAATTAAAAAGAAAAAGAAGTGTGTAACAGCAACAACTAGCTTTGGTTGTATATTCAAAGCGTATAAGCATCATTCCCTCATGGTCCAATTAATGGTCCATTTACTAAGATTCATATATATACGTATGCAAAATGATAAAAAGGCCAATGGCAATAACATCAAATTGCCCCTTCCAACACAAAATGAAAAAGCTATGGGCATTGGGTATCATTTAATTTTTGTTCTTTTGTGGAATAATAATGGAGCCTCAAGGCTCAAAGGAAAGGTTAAAATGTCAATGGTAGGCATCAGTTTGAAAGGCATCTATTCTGTTTAGATATGAAATGTGTGGGGATATTTGGATTATAGCTAAGCTAGGGATTCTACAAAATTCAAGTACAAAGTTAAATATTCTACAATCAATAGGTTAACACAATAGAAAAAAAGGATGTGAAAGGTATTATTCATCTTTATATGGATGATTTTGAATGAGCGTTTCAATATTCTTTAGGTGATTTTAAATGATCGATTTTTGTAAAATATGACACACCTTATTTTGTATTTATCAATATAACACAAAGGTATTCCTTGTAAAATAAATTCCCTTTGATGGACCCAATTTTTGAACGTGGGTGATCATGGGAATTAACTAATCATGTTAAAAAAAAATTCCCAAAATTCCCTCAAAATAGAATAGAAAATGAGAAAAAAAAAGGTCATTGGCCTTTCTTGAACAAAAGAACAATTATTAATGGGAGAGACATGGATTAACTCGAACGGCACATGAAGTTATAAGCAATAACATGATGTGGCACGTGCTCTGCCCCCTCAAGAACCAATAAGCCACCCAATTTTTTGCTATTTATATAAGTGTGTACTCTTATATATATAGCATTAATTAAACAAAGCATTTAGAGTGATTGACTATACATTTACATGAAAAATCACTACCTATATATACTATACATTTGCTCCATAAATGGCCATGGCCTTATAATTTTTATTAATTTATATATTACTATTATCATATAAAAAATATTAGAAAGAAACCAAGTTTACAAGAGCCACAAATTTAAATTAAATTACTAGCAAGTTTAATTATAAGCTAGCTAGGTTAGGTTACCTCGTACAATAAAAATTCAATAACATCCAAAGGAGAAAACAAAGAGATTCATTTACATTCTAGTAAATAAGTCCATTTGACAAACTCCCAAATTGTTAGGAAAGAAAGAGAAAAAAATCTATTAAATTAATTTCAAAATGTCCAAGTTAGCTGATGTGTTTTGAGTGTTAATCCAAAAAGAAAAGTTTAATTTAATAAAGAAAGGGGGAATAAGTTGGAAAAATACCTTAATCCAAATCAGAAAAAACAAATTAAGTACACTTTTAAAAGAAAAACATGGTGCTAAAGAGCTTCCAAGAGCTAACATTATGAAAATTAATATGAGGATCACGTCAAAATGTAAAGCAAAAATATTAATTAGTCTAATTAAGCTAGGGGCAGCCGTCACAAAAAAAAATAAAAGGCAAAATCCCCTTTTTCCATCCTAGAACTGGTTTCCACGTCCTTCAAGCCATTCCCCACGCTTTAACATAATTGATAATACTATATATGAATGGTTGGACATTTTTTGGATTAATTTTGTTTTACATATGGTCGTTAATTAGTTTTCCTTAATTTGAATTCCATTATTGCTCTAATGAACACCAAACTAAGAAAAAAAAAACCCACGAATATTAAAAAAAAAAACAAAAACTTGTGAAGGAAAAGGTCTTTGTATATATTGAAGAGGTGTTTCTAATAGAATGATCAACTTTAAAAGTTAATTAACCTTTGACATCGAGAGGAGTTAACTTGATGATTAAGGTTTTCTTATTACTAGTTATGATTTATTAATTTAATAAATAAGATTTTGTTTTTGCCATTTCTATAAATCTCCATTTTTTTTATTACATTGCTTTTTGATTAATTCAGAATTGAGTTTCAAATCCTGGGACAAAATTCTCTTAATGTATGTTTTCTCTACTCATAAGAAATTAATAATAATGAAATACTTGAACACTTGGTCCAACTGGGTAAGATGCATTTTTCTTTTTTTCTTTTAAAAAAATATAGTAAAATGCATTTTCCCTGAACAGTCAGATTTCAAGTTTAAATCATAAGGATTAAGGTAAATTTCGTACAATTTTATGTTCGACTCGAATATATAAAATAAGTGAATGGATTATAGATTTGAAAATATATTTAAAACCAAATTTCAAAATGAATAATGAACCGAAAAAAATTGAGAATTCTAAATAGAGTATATTATCTAAAAAAAAAGAGTATCTGTATATCTTAATTTGTAATTTTTATAAATTGATGCGGAGAAATGTGTAAAAAGGAAACTCCGGATTGAGGATTCAATTGAGAGGTACTTTGCGTGGCTTGTAAGTGAGGTCCACGTAGGAAACGACGTGTAAGCGCGTGGAAGTAGGTCCCTCCCACACACACTCTAACAGTATTTTCATTTTAAAATTCTCAAATATTCAAGCTTTTTTCTTTCTTCTTTTTATTTTTATTTTTTTCGCTTCTTTCTTACGCAACTTTAAAACCCAAACAATTTTATTAAAAAAAAAAAAGCCCCAAACAAAATCTCTCAACGTTTTGACTTTGCTTTCATTAACCATGGTTAGTTTCGTGCCTTGCCTTTTTATTTTTATGCATTTTGGGATTGTCCTTTTTTTCCATATCAATATATATATATATATATATATATCATTTTATGAGCTTCCAATAATAATACTAGAAAGCTCCATTATTCTAATGTGTCACAAACAAAATTTAGAATGATAGAAGACCTGACAACAAAAATATGGCATGAAAATAATGGAAGTTTTTCTTTTTCCTTTGCATAGTTATAATCATTTTCAATAATTATTGTGTATATATATTGATTTTACAAATGTCTTTATAATCATTTCTATACGTCTCTCTTCTTGAAATTGATTTTATAATTTTAACTTTAATGATGATATTTTGTCCTCATAATGTTTTATTTTCTTAAAAGTTAAAATAAAAAGAACTGACTCATAATTATATTAGAAAATGTACGCAATAAAATATTTGTGTTCTTGAAAAATGTTAGAATATGCTTTTTTGTGTGTTGTTTAAATCTTAGCCGCTATCTTCTTATATATTTGACAATTTTTTGGTGTACAATACTATTTAATAAAATTTACTATATGATTACACATTTTTGTTTGAGGTTTATAAAGTGTTTGAATAAAATGGCATTGATATTTTATTTTGGAATTTATTCATTGTTTTTTTTTAATTTTTTTCCAATTAGAGTAAATTATGTGTATAATAACTATTACATATAAGGACCATTTTGTTAGGTTTTTTCAAGCTGCATATTAAAAGATTTATTATTTAATTAAGAATTTTGAAATCCCAAAACTTTTTTTTCTTTTGTTCATATAAATCCAATATATTTGTACCAAAAAATATAAATCCAATATTATATAGGAACTTATGACGAATGTGACAATGATATATTGTAATCAAATGAGTCAAAACTTTGAATAAAATTTAATTTTAAAACTTTATAGATTTAATTATTTTAAAATCTGCACATGAGTACTAAGGTTGATGATCAATAATGTTGGCTATTTTAGTCCCACTTCAATAATGTTCCTTAGTCAAAATCTTTTTTTATATACATAATTTTTATAAATTACAAATAATTGAAAATATACCATCTTTTTTTACTCAGCTGAGCCGACACTAACCAAGGTGAGTTTAGAGTTAGTTAAAAAAAAAAAGGGAAAAACAAAAAATGAGGATCCCATCCATGCATCCATAGAAATGTGTGAAGAAGGTAAAGCCAAATCGGGTTTTCAAAGCTTTTCACAAATCTCAAGAATCCAATGCCTATTTGCTGAAAATTCCCTTTCTTTCTCTCTCAGCCTGGCGCCGCAATTGACGTTATCATGTCTCTCTCTCGCCCTCTCCCTGCCGTTACCTCCCCTGTTCTTGTCGCCCCCGCCACATGATTTCTTCCATCTTTGCCTCTGATTACTCTATTTTTTTAATTAAACCTTAATTAACCATACTCTTTGTTTTTGTCTAGGTATTACATTTGTTTTTAATGTGAACTTTTAGTATCTAATACGTAGTAAAAATTATGCTGACGTAAATTTTGGACTTTACAAATACTATGAAGAATTGATACGTGTTCATTTTATGAATTAATTAAAGTTTAAATATTTCAATGGGGGTTGCTAAACACCGTCCTATTTTTGCTATTCACCGCCCCATTTTTTACACTTTTGCCCTTTAACCTTTGGAACTTTTTCACTTTTGCCCTTAGCCACGGCGGAGCCTCCCCACTAGGGCGGCTCTGCCACGACGGAGCCTCCCCACTAGGGCGGCTCTGCCATGGTGAAGCCGCCCCACTAGGACGGCTCTGCCACGGCTAGCCGCCCCACTAGGACGGCTCTACCACGGCTAGCCGCCCCACTAGGGCGGCTCTGCCACGGCTAACCGCCCCACTAGGGCGGTATGAGCAATTTTAGTAAAAAAAAATTAAAAAAAAACTTAGATTTACAAAATAAAAACATTTATTTCAAAGAGATTTTCATACAAGTAAAGATTTTAGTTTGAAGGTTGTTTGAATGTTTTAAAAGATTTGGAGTTAGAAAGTTGAAAAAATATGAACAAAGGGCAAAAGTGTAAAAAGTGGGGCGGTGAATAGCAAAAATAGGACGGTGTTTAGCAATTCAGTATTTCAATCTACTCCATAAGGAACACATGCCACCCTTTTAGACTCACATGTACAATCTACTAAACTCGATTGATAGTATATTGAATAATTTTCCTAAATTTGGAGTTACACAAATTTGGTTCCGTCGAATCTTGATGAGTAAAGCATTCATTCCTGTATATTTATCTTCATTTACAAATTATAATACTCAAACTTTTAATCTTAAAAAAAAAACAAAACTCAAACTTTTAAACTTTACATAAGAAACAAACATAGAGTTAATTTAACTCAATTCATCCGATGTTTATAGTTTAATCTTATGTTTACATCATTAAAAACTTTCCAACTTTTTCCATCACTCCATTTTCTCCACAAACGGCTCTATCCACATTGGATGTATTAGTAGTTGTTAATCTCACCCATCTCTTGTGTTAGGTTCATAGATTTAATAATTATTACCTAATTCAAAACTCCTTTTTATAATAATCTCGATTAGGCTTTGTCGTTTTGTGGTGTGGATAACAATAATTAACAAGGATTTACTTTAGATTTTCTTTTGTCACTAATTTACATCTGATCACAATCACGGGTCCTAGATTCCTTCTCCTCCTTACATTACTACATTAGATTAGATTTTTCTTTTCCCTCCTTTACCTCAATTACAATTTTTCCAATTACTTGAGTTAACATAAATGTTTAATTTCAAAATTTTTTAATTATTTACTTTTTGAAGAAAAACTTTTAATTATTTACTAGTACAATATAACCAAATTAATTGAAAAAAAGCCACTCATGAACCATAAAATGAGTGGTGTATTAAGAATGAATAAGCTTGAGATTTTTTACGAGGATGAATTTCATATTTTGAATCATTTTAACGGATTTTCTTATTTAAACTATGATGATTCTATGATTAATTATCTTATTCAAATCTTAAGGTTGATTTTTGCTATCAATTCTTATCATCATAAGTACTAAGTAGTCACGAAAACATGGAATAATTACCCAAATATTAGTGATAATCATGAGAAATAATGTTAATTCGATGTGGCAAAGCGGCAGAGGCAGAGCAATGAGCATGCCATGCCGCAAAACCCACCACATAAGGACAAAAAACAGCATTAAATTCCAAAAGGAGATAGATACAAGATCAGCCGAAGTACTCAATTTCATTACAGTCAAACCAATCCCACGCCCAATCATCACTTTACACGCGTAAATCCACTGTTCTTTAACCGCATTAACTGACACCTGTCGGTTAACCTTTCATGTAAACGTCAAAATTTTAATTGGGGATGGGTACCCTCCCCCGAACCCACACCCCCCTATCGAATAAAGGCATCATTGAAGTTGACGAGAGGGAAGGGTGATGATCGATAATTAAATTTAGTAATTAAGTGATGATTAATAATAAAAATTGATTTAAAAAAAAGGGATTAAAAAATGTGAAAAATCTAAGAATTTGAGAGAGAAACCACATGGGGTAGAGGGTTATATAAGTAGAGATACGGTCACCATGGAAATGCAAGAGAGTAAACACCAAAGTGAGAGAGGCCTCACGCCAAAGAAAAAAAATTGAGAGTTTTTTTCTTTTTTTCTTCTTCTTCAGTTTTCTTCAAAAAGTGTTTGATCAAATTCAGTTTTCTTCTTCTTCTTCAATCTCCCCCTTTTTTCTCTGTAATTCCCCCGCTTCTCTGAATCCCTTTCTGTCATCGTCTGTCTTTCAAGCTGACAAATTTGTGTCAAAAAAACAAGGCTAAAACAAGCCTAAACCCAGGCAGGTGATCCAGAATCGAGATCCAGGTTTCTGTTTTTGTTTATCTTCTTTTTTTTATTACAAAGTTTTAATCTTTATCTTCATCAGCTAAGAGGGTTTATTTTTGTTTCCCTCAAAGTTGTGTTTTTTTTTATCGCCTGTTCTTTAGTTTTGGTTAAGAAACAGGTCTTTTTTTTAAACTAGTTTTTGAATATGGCAGCAGCTATAGATATGTATAATAGCAGCAGCAGTTCAGTTTTTACAGATCCTTTTAGAGAGGAATTAATGAAAGCACTTGAACCTTTTATGAAAAGTGCTTCATCTTCTTCTTCTTCTTCTTCTTCTCCTTCCTCCCCAACTTCTTCCTTTTCTTCTTCCCCAACTTCTTCTTTTTCTTCTTACCCTAATTTGTATCCTGAATTTTGCTCCCCATCAAGCACCCAATTATTTTCAAATCATGGGTTTTCTTCTAACTATAACAATTTGATGGGTTTTGAGCAATTACCAGGTTCAATCGGGCTTAACCAACTCACCCCTTCTCAAATCCTTCAAATTCAAGCCCAAATCTACCAACAACAGCAGCAGCAGCAGCAAGAGCACCAATTGCTTGCTTCTATGTCTGCAAGAACACCTGTTCAAAACCAAAAACTCAACTTTCTGTCCCCAAAAGCCGTCCCTATGAAACATGTCTCTACTTCTTCCCCTCCCAAGCCTACAAAACTTTACAGGGGAGTGAGACAGAGACACTGGGGCAAATGGGTGGCTGAAATCAGACTCCCCAAGAACCGAACCCGCCTTTGGCTTGGTACTTTTGATACAGCTGAAGAAGCTGCCTTGGCTTATGACAAGGCTGCTTATAAGTTGAGAGGAGAATTTGCCAGGCTTAATTTCCCTCACCTTAAGCACCAAGGAGCTAATATTTCTGGAGAATTTGGCGACTATAAGCCTCTTCATTCCTCAGTTGATGCTAAGCTTCAAGCTATTTGCCAAAACTTGCAGAAACAGGGGAATTCAGGGAAGGCTTATTCTGTTTCAAATTCAAAAACTAACATTTCTGCTCCTAATTCACAGCCGAAGGTTGAGTTTGATAATGAATATTACCCAGTGAAGAGTGAGGAGTTTGATCAGTTTTCTGATCCTAAAGTGGAGAATTCACTGTCAACATCTTCATCATCATCGCCGGATTTATCGGATGAGTCATTGGCAGGATCTTCTTCACCTGAATCTGATATCAGTTTCTTGGATTTCTCTGATTCAAAGTGGGAAGACAATGAAAACTTCGGTTTGGAAAAATTCCCTTCAGTGGAAATCGATTGGGAAGCTATCAGGGAACTATCTGAGTCTTAGGGAAAAAAAAACCAAAAAAAAAAAACCTAGTATCATGTAATTTTCTTGTACTTTCCTAGGTTTAAGTATCTTTTTTCTTTTGTCATGTAGGAACTTTTTTTAGTGTCTCGACTCCAGTAGCCTCTGCAATGAAATTTTTGACATTTGTAGAGAAGCTATGGAGCTTTGATCAAATTAGGAGTCAGTTTTAGAAAGTTTGTAATCATGTTAATATGTATGTAAGAGATTAGAAGATATCTCCTTCTAGATTGGTCGTTGCTGGTACTTTTTTTCCTAGCAATGGCCATTGGAGAGCTTCAAGTTTATGTTTATGGTTTCATTATCCTAGGTCGAGTATTGTAAATTTGAAAAAGAACAAAAAAAATCTATTGTCTTTTGAGTTTTGAATGAATATATAATTTAATGTACTATGTACCTTTTTGTTATAAAAATTTCTCTATCTTTGTGTAAATCTATATGGTTTGCATGTGTTTATGTTTTGATTCTTGCATCTTCACGTGTTTGCTCCTTTAATCTGTCTGTTGAGGAATCATTCCTTGTCTCTTAAACAGTGTTTAATCAAACAAAATTTTGATATAATCTATGAAATGATGGAGCTATGTTTTGTAAAGCACAACAAATCAATCTAATTGATTCCATTCTTTTATAGTATTTGTGTAATTATTTATCCTCTGCCTTTGATTCTAGTTGGACAATTTTCGTGTTCGACCTTGAATCTCCATTAACGGTAAAAAGGGCTATGAAGGCTTCTAACTTGATCAACAATGAAAACATTTTTATTCCTCATTCTATATTATTATTTGCAAATTTTTTGTCACTTGCATAAAAATTCAAATCTAAGATTAGGGTTTTTTTTGGATTCAAATTCAATGGATCCAATTATGTTGATGTCATTCATCAGATTATAACTTGCAGAGAAAAAGATAGGAGCTGAAAATTTAAACACCCATGACCAAGTTGGTACATCTTTTATGTTAAGTTAAATATTATTCAAAAAATAATAATAATCTAATACTAAAATTATTGTAGAAGGCTGATCAAGTAGATTAGATCAAGGAAAATGCCATGAATATAGTATAATTTCAGCAATATGTCTATTTAGAAATTCTACATAGATATAGTTTAAATTACTAAATTGTGATTAGGACTTCAATATGAACTTGCACTTTCTTTTCTTTAAATACAATCAAGGCCGAATAAGTTTGAAATTAAGACAAGTTGAAATGTTATTAAGACTTTAATTAAGCCCTCAATTATCACATTATTAGAAAATTTATTACACAACGTGAAAGCAAAGGAAGTTTCATATATATATAAACTTTTTGGCCATAGTCATGAACTCACCATTGGGGCAATTTTTGACCTAACAAAAGAAGAAAAAAACAGAAAAAAATTAAAGATGAAAAGATAATGGAGTACAAATTCATAATGGGACGAAATGAATTATTATACAGGCTTTGACATATAGCCCTTGAATCCTGGGTTTCGTTCTTCAATACGGACAATGGATTGATTGAGAATAAATGGGGTCACATTATTTGCCTCCCAAATTAAATCAAAATTGCAAGGTGTTGTTGACCATTGAGGTTCAAATAATTGGGGTTTTAATCTATTGAGTGTTGGACATTTTTATGAAAAAATAGCAAAAGTTCACAAGTCCTGACAATAAATTTCATTTCAGCAATCTATATCAGCTTTGAAATTTTTTTTTGAGAGATGCTTTTACTAATTCAATTGCATGCCTATGTTCTTTCAAACGTCAATTTGATTAATTATTAATCAAGTAATGTTTTAATATTTGATCATCAATCTATTCACCATAGCTCTCCTTGCCAAATGGACCCAAAGTAAAAGAAAAACCAATTTTTGATGCCTTGAACAGCTCATCATCCTTCTAAATATATGCTCCAACGATTAGTTGGTTCAAATGGTTGACGAATGCTTCCTGTTTAAAGATGTATTCGATTCCCCTCCAACCTCATTCCACGTCGTCCCTTCTAAGAATGTTGGATTCTTTACTTTTTTTTTGGTAGAAACAGGAACATTAAGCATTAAAACGAAATAGTACGGTACATATAGTATCCAATTGCATCACGCAATAAAAGATTACAAACAAAAGAGGGAGATTCTTTACTTTCAGTTCTTATTAAAGATCAATATCACACTTCTAGCCTTTAATAAGATATATATTGGTCATTATTAAAATGAAACAAAAAGAAAACAATAAAAATACAAATAGATAGTTGATTCAAGTAATTTGAAACTTTTTTTTTTTCTTTCTTCAGATAAGATCCTGAGTTCGAGTTTAGTGAATAGAAAAAACCATTAATAACATAATTTTATCCCCATAGTTTACCAACGACATGGAAAGAGTTAGTCATAGACTGTTAAACGGATACGAATAGTCGAATACCTATATTGACAAAAAGAAAACAATAAAAATAATTAGGAAGCATATGGGATCTCCCCATCACTTTAGGAGGTTCTAAATAGATTTTCTTACCTGCAGTCTGCAGGCTTTAATTGACAGGTGGGAATACAGATACCATTATTTGGTATTTCTCAGCCCACCATTTTGGCACATAAAACCACACAAAATCTTATCCCTCCAAAGGCCTGAGATAAGGGAATTTTGGGATGGAAGGGCAGGCCACCACACACACCACCCTCCAAAGCCAAAAAAATACATCAACTCTTTCCAATATTCTGATTCTTTCTTCTATGGATGCAAAGACAAGTTCACACTACAAAAACAAAGGCAAAGGAAGAAAGAGACTCCGGCAATTTGGAATCCTTACAAATTCCTTTCTTTACCATTTTGGTCTTTCTTACAATTTGATTACAAATATTATTATTACATATACAAAGTATGGAAATCATTTTTCTTTTTGAATTGTTACATTACTTTCCCTTAAATTCTGAATAAAGCATCCAATAGAAGGCAAAAAGTAGTGTGAAAGGAATGAAACCCTTGCATTCTCCCTAAAGTTATTCAAAGGATTCCTTAGAGATTGAAGAAATGGGTCAATTTAATTATACCCCAAATTAAGATCATAAAGTTTGGTTTCATTGTTCCACTTTACAGCCTTAATGATGTGGATTTGAAGGATGCTTTATGACTCTAAACATAAGTTAACATAACATAAGAATCTCATCATCCTTAACCTAAGAATTTTAGATGTCTTTAAGGTACATAGGCCTTGTTGGATACAAGAAAAAAAGGTTGGAAGACAGTTTTGTTTTGCCACCATGGAAATATGATGAAGAGGGTTTCAAAGCTTTTTTCCAATGGAGAATTAGAGACCAACCATTGCATGTTACCAAAAAGAAAAAAAGAAATCAAGAAGAATGGAAGAGCACAGTGATGATCTGTAGATTTTTCCTATATAGGAAACACTCTTTCATGGGTTACATGTGATGAACAGGAAAATTGTTTGTTGCAGTTGAAAGTGAAACCATCAACCAACCACCTCTTTTGTCTTTTGCTAAGTGGTAGTTGGTAGTTGGAACTTAACAAATTAATTTGAGACAGTAACTTAAAAGTCAAAAAGAAACTGTAAAACAAAGCTATAAAAACCTGCCCAATTTGCCAAAAGGCCTAATAAAGCTTATAGCTAATATAGTCCTATGTGCCATGTATATAGCTATAAAGCCATAGAGATTAACACTATACTTTGTTGGGATCCACACATTGAATATATGGTATTAAAAACATTGATTAAGGTTAAAATCTATTCTATTGATTTGAGAAATCATACTAAAAAAACACATTGCTCAACATGTGATTAAGAAATAATTGACAGAGATTAGTAACTGATTAATGCTATTAGAGCTCCCAAGGTGAACCATAAAAGCAGCTACATGTTAAAACTATAAAAATTATTGGAAGGATTTCAGAGTTGATGGGTTAGTTGTTGTATGATTTTGACCCAATGTTTGCTTCATAAGAAACTCTCCATGTGCTTTCTCTGAAAGTAGGAATGGGAAGAAAGAAAAGATCATTCATTCATCTTTCCTTGGCAAACTTTCTACTTTGTACTCATTTACTTGTCACAATTTTATCTGTCAAAATATAGCTCAGAACCTGACATGCATACATGTGCAATGTATGCTCACAAATTCTCTTGCATATATAGGGTGAAGTTGACATGTAATAATCAATTAGAGAAATAAATTATGTACCAAAAAGTTGATTATGTATTTGGGCCAATCCTGGACTGCCCATTTCATTGGTTTAAAGAAGAGTATGAGCTCATGATTTTGGGGTTGGGTTCTTAATTATTCTGTTCTCTGCAATATATATGGCGGCTCAATAATTAATTCCTGACTTCATGTATTTGCCCAATATAAATATAAATCAGATACTAAGAAGGAAAACCCACATGGCCAAATCCATGAGAATATGAGATCATACACACATGACACAACAAAGTTGGTGAGTCTTAACCAATTGAAGGCAGATTTCTAGTCAAGGCTTGACCAGACTCAAATCAACTTCAACACTTGTAACTTTGAATTGAAGCCTAAAAGGAAAACAAAACCAAGTTTGAGTGTAATTTTGGAGTTGAATTCCCAAATTTGAAAATGGGAAACAAATTGAAATGCATTTTATATGGCCAGAAATCTTTAGTATTTCAACATTTTCAAGATGGGTTATAATCATGTATAAGTAACATTTCTATTTTCATATTTGTAAGCTTAATTCTGGAATATCTTTTCCACTCCCAATTTTCACATCTCAAACTATACACTTTGGGTGTCATGGCAAGAGCAACAATAATTGTGATTGAAACCCATGAAAGAAAACTTTCTAGCCTTGAGAGTGAGCTTCTGCTGGGAATTAATGGAGAGAATATGGAGATGGGAAAAAGATATAGCCAAAGCCATGTGGCCTTTGAATTTACACCCAACAAACAACTACTAGTTAATTATGGGCATATATAGCTTTAATAAAGTTGCATGTTCCAAGTTGTTTCTAAATGTACTCTCATAACAGCTGATTGATAACATAATTTCTGGCTTCAGAAACTCAAAGCTTTAATTTTGTACCTTAACTTGGAAATAATCTCAACTTTCCTGAAAAATGAAAAGCTTGCACTTTCCCTATATTGAATGATAACTCTGCCCATTCTCCAAATCTCCACTTTCTTCACCCATACCATAAGCTTTTTCAGCTTTGCTTGGTTTGAACTTCAAGTACAAACAAAGACAAAGCTATAGTAGCAGAACCTATTTTCATTTTGCCCTGCTCTCTTGCCCTTGGGACACCGAAATTTTATTTAGTGGAATGGAATTTTCCACAATAATTATGGTGCTA
This sequence comes from Corchorus capsularis, assembly GCA_001974805.1. Lineage (NCBI taxonomy): Eukaryota > Viridiplantae > Streptophyta > Magnoliopsida > Malvales > Malvaceae > Corchorus > Corchorus capsularis. The sequence continues at coordinate 1,516 of AWWV01014538.1, read as the reverse complement.
ATTAATGTTTCATGCAATTCAGAATGAAACTAGAAAAAACAGTTTATTCTTCTTATTGATGCGCTCAAGTGATTATCATTTTTATGCCTAGAACATTTACTTATATACAGTTATGAATTGAATTAGATCTAGAACAACCCACCACAAACTTGAGAATGACAAAATAAATAATCAGTAAGAAAGATAGTTAGATGAACAAGTCCCAATTCATGCAAATAAGGAAAAAACAGAGAGAAGGCTACAATAGGTGACAGCTGTTCTATTTGCCCATAAATGATATATTTGGGGAGGGTGTAACTTGGATATATATTCAACATCATTAGGAACAAAGATTCTGAACAAAAAAAAAAAAATTAGGAACAAAGGTGGTAATTAATGGAATTGAAAGGTTAACTCTTTTTGGCAGGGTTACTTAATTTGTTTTTCCCTGCCAAATGCCAATTAAGTCTCCCTTCGAGTTTCGACCCACATGATCCAATTTACCCTCCTGACTCCTCCTCGTTAAAAAGCCAGCCTCCTTATTAGACAAATTAAGCTGTCTCCACTCTGCACTCTCCTCTGCCTTTCTTCCCTGAGTAGTGAGTGTTCTTCACAATCTCCAAAACTCAAAATCAGCTACATTTTGCACCTTCCATTTCTACTGGTATGGTATCTTATACAAAATTACTTACAAGCTACATTGGGCATGAATTAAGGACTTGTTCTGGTAATGAATTTGGTGTCACTTGCAGCAGCAATGGGTCCAGAGTAGAATCCTTCTCAAATTTCAGTTTCCTTGACACACTGAACCTTTCCCACAACTTGTTCCATGGCCAATTAGACTTGGAATTTAGCAGGCTTTCACTTGTTCATCATATTGACCTTAGAAATCAATCAATTCCATTACTGGAACTCTCCTTTCTGCTTCCCGTACCCTTTATTAAACACTTATTTAGATTTAACAGGGAATGGATTTACAAAGACTCCAAATCCTTGATTTTTCTACTATTAATTAACCTTACTGGTTCACTCCCTCCTACATTTGGCAACCTATCTAATTTCCTCTTTTAACTGTTGTTGATTTTGCTAGGAACAAGTTAAGTGGTGAGATTCCAAGTGAGTTTGGTCAAGCTTAGAAACCTAATTATAATCTCACTGGCCATGGCCACATCCCTTATTCTATTTTCTACATTAACACAAAATAACCTTTTCCTATGCTCACTTTTGGTTCGATGAAATGCCTGCGAAAACAATTCATTCATGAAATACACTCTTAAAGTCTTATCAGCATATTCCAAGCAGGGTTAAAAGAAAATGGCTAATCCTGATTCTGTTTGGTGGAGCACCTTGATCTTGGGATATAATCAGATGGGTGGTTTCAAAAGTGCGATTAAAGTGTTTAGTGAAATGATTCAAAAACGAGTTACGTACGCCATTTATGAAATTTGATAGACAAATCTTTTGTACTTAAAACTTTTCTTTGTTATATTATATAATTATTATCAAATATATATATATATATATATATTAAATAAGT
>AWWV01014537.1:0-21576 GCA_001974805.1 Corchorus capsularis | reverse complement strand
GAATTTTGTGGTTATATAAAAATAAAAACTCAATAAATGCTATTGAACTTGAAATATCGTAAGTTTTCTCATTTGTATCACCTTCATTGTGAATCAAATCGCCCTATAAATAAACAATTCCGTGATAGCAAATCTCGTTGGAAGATCATTTTTATCCTCCCAACCAAATAAAATTATAGTAGTGACAACTGACAACATCATTATTAAGCACAAAAAATGGCAAGCCTTAATGTTAATTTGTTATGTCTCGCTACTCTTGATTGTAATGGGTCAAGCTGTCATGGGTGCAAATCACACTAGGTTGATTACTCTGGCAAAAAATTGTGAACAGAAAATTAAAATGAGTAAGCCTTGTATTACGGAAGTTTTCACAAGCATATTCAAAACTGGAACTGTTACTAATAAGTGTTGCGGTGAACTCATAGTGTTGGGTAATGATTGTCATCATGTATTTGTCAAAAGGACTCTTTTTCTCGATCCTAGTTTCAAAAATATGAAAGTGTCAACAATTGCGGATAAAGCCGCAGCTACATGGTCTCATTGTTCCTCGGTTATCCAGGTAAAGTACTTATCCACTCAACTTCTCCCTTCTCAAAATTTTCAATTGGGTCATTTTGTCTATCAATTCGGAGTCATTTATTTATTTATTTTTTGTTATTATTATTTCATGTGATATTGTCCATCCAATGAGGGTTAAAATTGTCCCAAAATTTATAATTGTAGAGCTTAATTGTTCCAATTATTGAAAGTTCATGAAAATTTAGAATTGGACTTCACTTAGCTTTAAATGATGGTATTCACAATGTATGGATTGAAACTGACTCTACTTTTTCACAGAAAGCAGAATCTGCCGCCTCTCCTAGACCTCATTAATCATTATCCATGAATTGGCGTCGTTGGCGACAAGATTTACTAAGTTGCCAGCAAACTAGCAATTCAATGGATATGGAACCATATCAAATATATATATATATATATATATATATATTTGATATGGTTAATTTTGATAAATGTGATGCTATCTATGATGAAAATTAATGTCCCTTGATCAGCCTGTACTTTCTACTCTAAATAAATAAAATTATCTTGTCGTTTTTTTTTTTCTCTTTTTCCATATAATTTTCTCATTCTTCTTTGAAAGGGTAATAACCATTTTACATTTTTAGTTTTTTACTACGTACCACAGCTTAGGAGATTTTAAATTTTATATGGTTAGTTTTCCTAATTCAGAGTCGTGTGGTTTGAATCCTTTAATTTGTCGATTCATAGACTCTAATCTAAATTGCAACAATTTTCCTTTCTTCTTGCTAATCAGAAATATTGAAAAATTATTAGGAAAAGAAGAAGAAGATTGAAGAGTGAAGACAGAGAATATTATAAGATGATCAATTGTTGATTGGTCAACTCAGGTCACAAGTACCAACATTACAACAAGAATAATATATATAACATTACCAAAAGATCGATAAAATTATTTTATCGGATTATCCGATTGACATCACCACAAAAGTAGAATAAATTTGATAAGTTGGTCATGACACTACTATTTTTTACATACCATAAGCTAACATTTGGATGCCAAATATAATAATTTACCTCATTTGAAGAGATTCCCTCGAGATTATTTTGCAAAATTTGCACATTATCATATTTACTTTTCCAATTGCAGATACGGAGTCAAAAATGGGAAAAATCACAAATTCTTTCATGCATGATTCAAATGCAATTTCACAAGTTCTGCTCTTGTTGCAGAATCAAAGGTGTTCTGTTTTGACTAATTCATTGATTTATTAAACCAAAAAATTAGTAAAACCAACAATAACCAATGTTGAGAAAACCGGATCGGAGGTTGAACCGTTTTTCTATCGATTCCTGGTTTTATCCGGTTCAACTGGCCGATTCGATTAAAATAATCAAACTGATTTTCTTATCAGTTCGTGATCCAACCGGTCCAACCGGCCGATCCAATCCAGCTTTTTCAACACTGACAATAACCACCAAAACCCATTTACTAGTTTATAACTGAAATTTGAAGCATAATACTGATATATAGTCTCTTAATTAACCATAACTAAAAATAAAATAGCTTTCCTATTCCTAATTAGCTCCTTGAGTACAACTTGTCATTCACAAGCAACTTCATCCACCTGCAGCCAGAAACTCATCTGCGCTCCCTCATAAAACAAAACAAAACAAAAATATATTTGATTTGATTAATAAACATTCAAACTATAGGATAATTAATCAGATGTATAAAGAGATCATATACGAGAAGGTACCTATTGATTTATCACGTGCAATTCCACAATGAGTTGTATGACATCCACACATGCAACTGGTTGCAAAATAAGCAACCTTTCCAGTTACTACTGCACTTATTTCATCCTGCAATTAATCAAACACCATATATAGCATATTTTGTTAGTAATTGAATTACAATGAGTAATTTTATTATATATATATATATATATTATTATTATTATTATCATATAATACACCAACAGTTAGCATGGTCCAATTACCTTGCTCCAGGAAAAGCCTCCATCCTTATAACACCCAACACAACCATGATCCCCACAATAGCATTTCAAGTGCACAATCATCTTTAAATCATCCTACATTCATTTACCAAAAAAAAACCACCAAAATAATTTCAATTTCAATCTAATAAATAAATATAGTACATTACACTATGAATAAATCAGAATTTTCCCCACAATTGAAAACAACTTACCCGAGGCAGGTCTTTCTTCTGAATCCACCAACCAATCGTCTCCTGTAAAACAACATTTGATGATTATTAGAAAAAAGTATCACAGATTGAAAAATATAATCAATTATAAACCAAAAAAAAAAATTGTATTCAAATCTTTACTTCTTCAAACTCAGAACGGTCATCTGAAGGCCTACACAGGGTTATTACTGTGGGATAGTCACCATACTGGAACACTGCTTTGGATTGGGATGGGGCAACGGCTCACCATAAATATTGGTCTGCAGCAACAAGGAAAAATCAGCAAGAATGAATCACCTAGCTAGGCTCGATATTTATAATAATATACATTAAATAATAATAAAATTATTTATAACCCAAACTAAAAATTGTATTCAGGTCTTACATCAAAAGACAAACACTCAGGATCCCTGATCTGCAGCAACAACAAAAAAGGAAAAATGAGGAAGAAGGAATCACCTAGATAGTATATTATTTATTTATAATAATACACAAATAATATAATAATAATAATAAAAATAAATTATAACGCAGAAAAATTGTATTCAGATCTTACTTTGATATACTCAGAACGGTCAAGCTTACCCTCGAGCATTAACACAAAATAGTAAAAATAAAAATACTGGAACTGCAGCCAAAAAGAAAAATCATGATGAAGGAATCACCTAGATCATATTTATAATAACAATAATAATAATAATAATAATAACCCAAATAGAAATTGTCAAAGTGGAAGATACCATACCAGGCCAAGATCAGTGGCTGTGAAGTCGAAAACAGGACGGTAGCGGTAGGCTAAAGGTAGGACTTTTGGCGTTTGGATGAACGCACTCTTCTTTTCAGCCTCTATCTCTTCCACTGCCTCTCTTGCGATTCCACACCAAGATAAATGACTTTTACAAGAGCAACAGGTTCCAAAATAAGCATACTTTTTACTTACTACTGCAATTAATTCATCCTGCAAAATAATACACCAACAGCATAGCATATTTTGTTTGTTGATTGATTACAATTAGTAATTTATATACTATCTTATATAGTAAAAGTATATAATAATACACCAACAGCATGGTCCAACTACCTGGCAATAGCTAAAGTGTTCATCATTATACCAATAAACACAACCCTTAGCCCCACATTCGCATTCCAAGTGCACAACCATCTTTAAATCATCCTACATTTTTTTAAAAAAAAAACCACCAAAATAATTTCAATCTAAAATCTATACATACATTAAATTACAATAATTATAATATAAATCAGAATTTTCCCCATAACTGAAAACAGCTTACCTCAGGTAGGTCTTTCTTCTGAATCCACCAACCAATCGTCTTCTGTAAAACAAACAGGAAATAATTTTAATGAAATGATTATTAGAGAAAAGTATCACAGATTTAAAATATAACGAATTATAACCCAAAAAATTGTATTTTTGATCTTACATTGTGAAACTCAGAACGGTCAACTGCAAGCCTACGCATGGTTACTACTTTGGGATAACCAGGATCCTGGAACACTGCTTTGGGATTGAAAATGGGCTCAGCAGGAAACTGGATGATCTCCAGCAAGAAGGAAAAATCAGGAAGAAGGAATCACCTAGATATATTTATAATAATCTACATAAATAATAATAATAAAATTATTTATAACCCCATCTTACCCCTTTGTTGTACTCAGAAGGATCAAGTTCACTCTCAAGCAGTGATATTAAATTGATGACATGATAAGGATACCCAAACTGCAGCAAAAAAGAAAAATCAAGATGAAGGAATCACCTAAAGGTTTATAATAATAATAAAATATACATAAATAATAACCCAAAAAGAAATCAAACAGGAAGATACCAGGTCAAAATGAGAGGCTGTGAAGTTGAAAGCAGGATGGTCAGCATCAATGGGGATGAGGATGGAATTAGTGAGAGGGTCAACAGCTGAAGGTAGGGTTTTTCCCTTATGGATTGACACTAGATTTCCTTTTGGCTTTCCTATCTCGATTCCACAGTAAGTTTCATAATTTTTACACGAGCAGTTGGTCCCAAAAAAAGCAAAGTTTAGTTTTTTTGCTGACACTAATTCCTCCTGCAAATAATACACCAACAGCATAGCATATTTTGTTTGTTAATTGATTACAATTAGTAATTAATTTATATATTTAATTATATAGTAAAAGTAGGAGTACTATATTTATATATAATATAATACACCAACAACATGGTCCAACTACCTTAATATGGGCAGAGAATCCATTCTTATACCAGCTAACAGAACCCTTAGCCCCACATTCGCATTTCAAGTGCACAATCATCTTTAAATCCTACATTTCAAAAAAAAAAAATCATTTCAATCTAAATTCTAAATACTACATAAATTACACTATAAATAAATAAATAAGATTTTTCCAAGCTTAATTACCTCAGGAAGTTTGGTCTTCTGAATCCACCAACCAATCCTCTCCTGCAAAACAAACCGGAAATATAGTTTTGATTTGATGATTATTAGAAAAAAGTATGACCTATTTAAAATATAATAATTAATTACAAGCCAAAGATTGTATTCAGATCTTACTTGGTAAAACTCAGAACGTTTAGGGTCAGTGGTTGCTACTCTGGGATAACCAGAATCCAGGGACACTATTTCGAAAGAAGGAATCACCTATAGATATTTATAATTATATACATTAATAATGATAAAATAAATTATAAGCCAAATAATCGAATTTAGATCTGACTTTCTGAAGCAGCGATGTAGGTCTTACTTGCTCATGAGCCTGGGTCTGCTGGGAAAAAAAAAAAGAAAAAGAAAAGAAAAATCAGGAAGAAGGAATCACCACAAAAAGAAATAAAAAATAATTCATGGAGGTCAGAAAATTTTAAAGGTGAAAAAAAAAATTAACGTATAAATAAATTATAACAAACAAAATTTTAAAACTGGAAGATACCAGGTGAAGATCGGCAGCAGAGGCGACGGCTGAAGGTAGGGTTTGTCTCTTTCTTTTGGCCTGTCTATTTTCCATGATGGTACAAGTGAATTGTTTAGTGTTGGTTAACCAATATAATTACCAAATAACGGAAAATTAGGAGCAATAAAAATAGAATGGTTTGTTTGTTGACATTAGTAATAAAGAGAAAGTTAGAAAGAAATAGGATGAAATTTGGGTAGCTGGCCGGGAATTAGAATGAATCCAACCATGTTCAACCTATCCTCCTCATTGGCGATAGCAATAACAGCATCCACAACCTATCCTCATTGTAGCAGCACATTTAGTTAATTACTATAAGGCTATAAGATTTTCTTCTCTTCTAGACTTCTTTCATCTTCTCAATTGCCTTTTCAATATTGCATACACCAATATTCCACATATATAAATATAATACACCAATTATATAAATATAAACACTTTGCTCAACCATCAAGCTCATGTAGATCAACATGTGGTTAACTAATAATTGACAGAGATTAGTAACTAATTAATGCTATTAGAGCTCCCAAGGGTGAACCTATAAAAATTGGAAGGATTTCCTTTTTGACCGTTTGCCCTGGCTTTCATTGTCCTAATGTCCTTCTTGCTTGTCTGACCAATCAAAGCATCAAGATTCAAGAGGAACCCACGTTATTATTTGATTGGATTTAACCTAATTTTGTTAGAATTAAGCTTTTGAAAATCAAATTAGAGTTTTCAGATATTAAATAGCCGATCGATCACGACCATTAACGTACTATATGACTCGAATCTAAGATGTCTACGTACCCATTCTCCATCGATTTCTCCCACACCTACCCTTATTCAATTATTATAATCCAAGTAGCATTTAATACTATATTTGAGATATGATATTTAAGATCTTAGAATGGGGGAGATGTGATTTTTTTTGAGAGATGGTTTTGTTGAATGCAAACCAACCATGTTCATTAACATGTAGATTTCATCAACTATACGTACGATATAATTGATATTTTCATTTTCATATAAGAAAACATGCATGGGATTAGGAATAGACTAACCCCTTTTATATACAAATTCGAACCCCCACATTAATTGTATTATTATATTCAGTCCTTTACACAAAAACAAGACATTAATTGTTAAGAAAGGGCCAATAAGAGTGTGTCTTTGTCCATGTAAGGCACAATGCTAGCATGTTGGTGTTAATTTGAGCCCAGCATTTCCGTTTTGTCAATTATCACTACTTCAACCTGTGGGTGGCAGATAAGGTTAGAACAATATACATATAATTATAACAAAATCTAATCATCTCTAACTATATATATTAATTCAAACTCCAACCTGATTCGCAGGCTCCTTTCTGCATTCGCCAAATGCAACAAGAAAATCCTTATCCTTGTGCTGCACGAGTACTAGACTGAACTGAATCCCCTGCAAGGTCAAACATTTTAAGAATGCTCATTACCAAATCTTTACCCTAAACCATTAGAAGCCCTTCTTCATATATACATAAGAAATCTTAGCCTCCCACTCCTTTTGCTGTTCATCTAGAAGGGTCAATTCCTCTGCAATCAGTCTCATTTTCAAGTAGTGCATGTACATACGACACCAAGTAATTTGAAATTGAAAAGCAACAACATTTTCCATCATCATAGCTCATATATCAAATCGAATTAACATGTAAACACGACACCAAGTAATTTGAAATTGAAAAGCAGCAACATATTCCATTTAACAGACAATGGATTAATTTATATCAGGTGCAATGTAGAATTAAGGTGAGCAATATGCGGCTACAGCAAAAAGAAGAATTATAGAAAATGGAAGGTCAGAGCAACAACAAAAAAGAATAAGACTGAGATAAACTAATAACAAGTATACTAATACAAGCAATCAAACAAACAAAAAAGACCAAATGAGACTCAAAATATATTTCATTGATAGATCCAAAAGATTGATTCATACATACATTTTCCGCTAAAATCTACTCTATCTTCTCTTCCAGATGCACTACTCTATCTTTTTTCTTTTCTTTTCATCCTTTTTCTCTATCTTCTCTTCCAGATGCCATACTACTCTTGAAGAAGAGCTCGGGCTGAATCTCCTTTTTTTTTTTTTTTTTGGAATTTCTTTGTCTAAAGTGTATTTATTTTACAGAAAAGCAGTGATGTGATTATTGCCATTAATTAAGCTCCTTCACAACCAACTTCATCCACCAGCCAGAAACTTATCTGCGCTCATAAAACAAAACAAAACATTTGATTAATAAATTTCAAACTAGGATTAATTAGATGTACTAGTCGCTATAAAGAGATATACCAATTGATTCATCACGTGCAACTCCACAATGAGTTGCATGACTTCCACACATGCAACTGGTTGCAAAATAAGCAACCTTTCGACTTACTACTGCACTTATTTTATCCTGCAAATAAGACACCAACACCATACCATATTTTGTTAATTGATTACAATTAGCAATTTATATATATATATTTATACGGTAAAAGTATATAATAATACACCAACAGTTAGCATGGTCCAACTATATACCTTGCTCCAGGAAAAGCCTCCATCCTTATAACACCCAACACAACCATGAGCCCCACAATAGCATTTCAAGTGCACAATCATCTTTAAATCATCCTACATTTAAAAAAAAAAAAAAAAAAACCACAAAAATTTTTTTCAATTTCAATCTAATAATTAATAAATACATTACACTATATAAATCAGAATTTTCCCCATATTTGAAAACAGCTTACTCGAGGCAGCTTTTCCTTCTGAATCCACCAACCAATCGACTCCTGTAAAACAAACAGGAAAAAATTTTAATTTAATGATTATTAGAAAAAAAAAAAAAAAGTATAACCGATTAAAAAATATAATAAACTATAAACCAAAAAAAAAGGAAATCAGATCTTACCTCTTCAAACTCAGAACGGTCAAGTGAAGGCCTACACAGGGTTATTACTGTGGGAAAATCACCATACTTGAACACTGCATTGGGATTGGGATGGGGCTCCGGCTCACCAGAAAAATTGGTCTGCAGGCAAGAAGGAAAAATCAGGAAGAAGAAATCACCTAGATATTCATAATAATATACATAAGTATAATAATATTAAAATTATTTATAACCCAAAAAATTGTATTCAAAGTCTTACATTAAAAGGATAATACTCAGGATCCTTAATCTGCAGCGACAGCAAAAATGGAAAAATGAGGAAGTAGCTAGGAATCACCTAGATATTTATAATAATACACAAATAATAATAATAAAATAAATTAGAACCAAGAAAAATTGTAGTCAGATCTTACTTTGACATACTGAGAACGGTCAAGTTTACCCTCAAGCATCAACACAAAATAGAAAAAATAAAAATACCGGAACTGCAGCAAAAAAGAAAAATCACAAAGAAGGAATCACCTAGATATTTATAATAATAATAATAATAATATGCTTAAAATAATAAGCCCAAATAGAAACAAAAAAAAAATCATGGAGGTTTTAAAGGAGTAAAAAATTAACATATATATCTATAACAAACAATATTGTCAAAATGGAAGATACCAGGCCAAGATCAGTGGCTGTGAAGTCGAAAGTAGGATGATAGGCTAAAGGTAGGATTTTTGGGGTATGGACAGACACAATCTTTTTTTCAGAGTCTATCTCTTCCACTGCCTCTCTTGCTATTCCACACCAAGATAAGTAACTTGGACAAGAGCAACAGGTTCCAAAATAAGCATACTTTCGACTTAGTACTGCAATTAATTCATCCTGCAAACAATACAACAGCATAGCATATTTTGTTGATTGATTACAATTAGTAATTTATATAATTTATATAGTAGAAGTATATAATAATACACCAACAGCATAGTCCAACTACCTGGTAATAGGTAAAGTGTTCATCATTATACCAGTACACACAACCCTTAGCCCCACATTGGCATTTCAAGTGCACAACCATCTTTAAATCATCCTACATTTAAATAATAATAAAAAAAAAAACCCACCAAAATAATTTCAATCTAAATACATAGATTACATTAAAATATAATATAAATAGAATTTTCCCCATAACTGAAAGCAGCTTACCTCAGGCAGGTCTTCCTTCTGAATCCACCAACCAATCATCTCCTGTAAAACAGACAGGAGATAATTTTAATGATTATTAGAAAAAAGTATCACTAAATTAAAATATAATAAATTATAACCCAAGAAATTGTATTCAGATCTTACTTTGTGAAACTCAGAACGGTCAACTGCATGCTCACGCAGGGTTACTACTTTGGGATAACCAGGATCCTGGAACACAGCTTTGGGATTGAAATGGGGCGCATCATAAAACTGGATCTCCAGCAAGAAGGAAGAATTAATCACCTAGATATTTATAATTATCTACATAAATAATTTTATTATTTATAACCCAAAAAATTTATTCAGATCTTACTTTGACTTTGTACTCAGAAGGATCAAGTTCAGTCTCAAGCAGTGATATTAAATAGATGAGATGATAAGGGTCCTCAAACTGCAGCAAAAAATAAAAATCAGGAAGAATGAATCACTTAAATATTTATAATAATAATAAAATATACATAAATAATAACCTAAAAGGAAACAAATTCACGAGGTCCGAAAATTTTAAAGGTAAAAAAATTAGCATATATATAACAGCAATAATATCAAACAAAATTGTCAAAATAGACGATAACAGGTCTATCGCCAAAAAAAAAAAATACCAGGTCAACATGAGAGGTTGTGAAGTTGAAAGCAGGATGGTCAGCATCAGAGGAGGTGAGGATGAAAGTGGCAGGGTCAACAGCTGAAGATAGGGTTTTTCCCTTTTGGATTGACACTAGATTTCCTTTTGCCTTTCCTCTATCGATTCCACCATAAGTTTGAAAATTTGCACATATTTTTGCTGACATTAACTCATCCTGCAAATAATACATTGTTGATTGATTACAATTAGTAAGTTATACATTTATATAGTATAATATAGTATAATAAGTATATATAAAAAGCATTGGTGCAATTACCTGAACATAGGTATAGGCTCCACTCTTATACAAGCGAACACAACCCTTAGCCCCACATCCGCATTTCAAGTGCACAATCATCTTTAAATCCTACATAAAAAAAAATAATTTCAATCTAAATTCTACATATAAATTACACTATAAATCAGAATAAAAAAGAAAAATCAGAAAGGAGGAATGACCCCAAAAAGAAATAAAAAATAATTCATGGAGGTCAGAAAATTTTAAAGGTGAAAAATTAACATATATATTATAACAAACAAAAGAGTCAAAACTGGAAGATACCGGATCAAGATCGGCATCAGCGGCTCTGCAGTTGTAAGGAGGATTATCGGCATCAGAGGCGGTGGAGATGGAAGAGGAAGAGACATCTGCTGAAGGTAGGGTTTCTCTCCTCCTTTTCGCCGTTCTATTTTTCATATTTTCCAAAGTGAATTGTATAATAATTTCCGTACGACCGTACCTCTGGATGTGTGGTATTTGCCTATTTATATCTAATTTTTAACTTTTAGGCCGAAGGGAGAAAGATAGATTTATTTAGCATTTAGGTTAGTGCGAAAAACAAAAGAGAGCATTACGGCCATATTTGGGTGTCTGTATTTGGGCCATTTGGATAGATGGCCTTTGCCGCATTTGAGTCCATTTGGGCCTAATCCTGAGCTCTAGGTCCAATAAAATGTCGGCTAAAAGCTCAATTTATATATCAATATATATATATAGAAAGTGATTATATGATACACCGGTGGTGTAAATTTTGGACTTCACAGTCGGCTTGTGGAGTTGATACATATCCATTTTTAAAATTATTTAAGTTTTAAATATTTCAATCTAGTCCCTAAGGGACACATGTCACCCTTCAAGACCCGTTTATGTAGTCTGCTAAACTCTACTGACGATGTATTGTATAATTTGCCTATATATATATTAAGAGAACATTAGCACAAAGCTAAAATCTTAATTAGATAAGTGCTCAAACTATGGAAAATGTCAAATTAGTGCTTGAACTTTTTAATTTGGGTCAATTCAGTCCAAAACGTTAGATTACAAGTCTGTTAAATACAAATAATCTAAATAAAAACCCTAAATTATTAAATTCACATGTTTTAACCCTTAGTTTTTACAATTTTAATCCAACGGTTGACAAAATTCATCAGACATGTGCCATGATTTGAGGAGACGACGCGCCCTTAATGATCGTGTATTAGGGTAGAATGGAGCTCGACTTTGCTGAAGATTTGGGGTTATCATATTGGAGGTGAATTTTATAATTTAGGGTTTTTATTTTGATTATTTGCGTTTAACAGACTTGTCATCTAACGTTTTGGACTGAATTGACCCAAATCAAAAAGTCCAGGCACTAATTTGACATTTTCCATGGTTTGGGCACTTATTTGACCCTTTTGGCAAAGTTTAAGGCCCTAATTTAGATTTTAGCCATAAACTAGTAATAAATAAAACTAACTAAAGGATTAAGGCCGAGAAAAGGATATGTTGATGCAAGCCGCCTGCTCAGCCATCTTCCTATTTTCACGCACTAGTGGATGGGTTGATTTGAAGAAGCTAATCCCTTTTTATCTCCTTGAGCAACCTGTGAATATCTTCCACTATGATTTGATGTATTTGTCAATCCTAGCATTGCATTCTGCCACTTTTTATTCCCCATCCAGACATGTAATTCCTCTGCTTCCATCTCAAGACCCAACTAGTCTCTGAAGAACTGCTCTGACCATCTTAATTCTAGCCAGCCATGCTTCTTTGACTTCAATACTTTTGCACAAAATCACAGTTAGTATAGTTGAAGGAACAATGGGTTTTTGGCAATTCCAAGTCCAACTTTATGCAGTTAGTATAATTTTGTATCTTAATCTGAAGCTAATATATATTTCCGAGCAGGAGGGGTAGTTCTTTTCTTCCTCTCTATATATTTATATTTATGTATCCCTTTACCCATCTAACTTCTTCAATACATCCTTGATCAAACTTGTGCCACCATTGATGCAAAGCTCGAAACTTTTAAAGGGGCTTTCAAAATGGAGATTCTGGATGACATCCGAGAGATAATTGGTCAGTTGCTAGCCAAACGATCGAAAAGGTGATTTGGCTTTGACGGTATATATGTCTGGCTTCTGATTTGGCTTGTATTTTAGGTGCTCCTCGCTGCTTCTATCGTGACCAAATCCGGAAAATTAAAGGTGAGAATCTTGCTTAATTAGTTGTTTTATTACTTATCTCATGATTAGAATAATTTGCATATTCTCACTCACATTTTGTCTCCTATATATATAACCATTGGGTATCGGATATTTTATCAAACTTTTTTTTTCCTCTAAAATTAGTTGACTTAGTTGTAGTTGTAGACCCGTAACGAATCTCTAAATATCAATGCAGTTGATCTTATATTAATTTTTACTTATTTAATTAATTTATTGATTTCCATATATTTACACAAAATTTGTTATAAAGAAATTGTCTCACACTTAATTACCAACATAAATACGTTTTCTCTAATCTCCTAGTAGCAGCCGCAAACCCTAGATCACATCAAGCTTCACCCACTTTTGCTCTTTTCCAGGTATTTTTTATATATCGATAAGTAACGATATATATATGTTCATCATCCCTTATAACTGAGTTTGTTGATGATTAAGTCGTTTCTTCTTCTTCTCTCTAATTGAAATTTCTTGTTGGCTTAATATTTGGCTTTGAATCACCCCAAAAAAAATCTAAACTTCTATGTGTTTAGATGCCAAAAAAAAGCTTATATGTTTAAGGTTTTTGATATAATTAGGTAATATTATAATTGATTTGATGGCAATTGGCTATGATCTCTTTGATTTGGGTAGGGTTTTCTTGTTTTCCTTGTAAAAAATATAATAAATATGGCCATAATTTGGTGGCTTCCTCTTAATTTGTTGGAAATTTTGGTGGTCACAGCAGATTTTGATCAATCATGGGGAGAGGCAAGGAAAGAATCAAAGTAGCAGTACAAGAGGAGCATGAAAATAATAATTTTGATAGGCTACCACTCCAGATATAGGGTGAGATACTTATAAGATTTTCATCAATTAAGACTCTCATCCATTGCAAATGTGTTTGCAAATCATGGTGTCAATTAATTTCAGACCCTTTTTTCATCCAAATGCACCTCCAAATGCACGTAGCAAGTTACCCTGTCAGCCTCTTGATTTCTTATAAATCTTCTTCTGGTACAAGTAACAGTAAAAGCTGCTTGATTGAAGTGAAAAAAGACCTCAGCCCCATGTCTTTTTCAGACTCGAACGTTACAAAGCGGATTGATCTCGACGAACCCTTGGACTTTTTCAGTCGACTGATTGGTTCCTGCCATGGATTGCTTTGTTTCGAAAAAAGAATCTCTGAAACTTACATAATCAATCCACTTTTGGGTAGTAATAATGGCTTTGTTATGCTTCCAGAGTTGGAAACAGGAGTTAAATCATTCCAAGCACCGAGTTTGAACGTATGGGGATTCGGATTTTGTCCCAAGGCTAAACAATACAAGGTGATTAGATCAATTAGAAATAGGGTTTATGTTTACACCCTTGGAACTGATGATTCGTGGAGAAGAATTATTAAAGATGATTTACCAAGGGATAGGTTTTCAAGTGAACTTCCTGGGGTGTATCTAAATGGAGCTCTTCATTGGCTTACTAATTATCCAAAGATGGAATCCGACGGTGGAAAACCTGAGATTTGTTGCTTTGATCTTCATTCCGAGAGATTTCATCCACTTGATCATGATCTTCTTCCCCAGCTTTCAGAGGGTAGAAACAATTTGGAAGGTTTGAAATTGGGAGTGTTGGACAATTGTTTAGCCTTATATATTTATTATCATGGAAGTTATTTTGAACGTCATTATTCTTCTAAATTGGATATATGGGTGATGAAAGATGAGAAATCTTGGGCCAACATTCGCAAGATTTGCATTCCGTCAAGAGATTGGACAAGAGTTAAACCACTAACGCTCACGGAAGATGGAAAAGGGTTGGTAACATATAATGATGAAGATAGATTATTAGAGTATTATGATGTACGAACTGGAATGTTTTTAGCTAATCGAAGGCTTTCTCGCCGTATTGACACAACCTATGACGTCCGTAGATACATTGCCCATGTCGCAACCTTTATATCTCCACGACGTCTGATGATGAAGAAATCAACTGCAGCTCTCAACTTTTAATTTTACTTTTTAAGTCTTAACACGGCCTAATTAAGGCTTCTTTCTTTTCTGTTTTTGTTTATTTACTGAGATTCTGAATTGTTTTGGATATTGTGTTTTGAAAGTTCTTCAATTCAATTCTATATATAGTCTCTTGGTTATGCTATATGATTATTCTCCCCCCAATTTCACCAATCATTTAGCATTTGAATCTATAACAACATGTTAATCAAATGTATTATTTCCCATGCAAATTGCCCATTTGGAGGGGTTGTGAAGCCATTTGGAAAGAGAGAAAGAGTAATCTTCATAAGCTTCTTGGAATGGGCAGTAGCAGCTAGCACTTGCCACCGTCATCTCATGCCTCTGCCCTAATGCCCTTTGCCTTTGCAAAACAGAGACACACTATGAGACAGAGTAATCAAGAGTTGAGGACAAGACAATCAAAGTGGAGCTTCATTTCATTTCATTAGTTGGAACAAGTATTGAAATTTGGGCCTCAAGTGATCCCAATTCATCCAAAAATAGATGCTACTAGTTGCAACAAATTTGCTTATAAATACTAATGCTGCTTGCTGCTTGCTGCTTGTTTCAATTTCAACTTTCAAACTAATCAAAAATTATGTACCAAAAAGTTGATTGCATATGTGATATGTCTAACATTTCTTATTCACTGCATGTATTTGGGCCAATCCTGGACTGCCCATTTAATTGCTTGAAAGAAGTGTATGAGCCCATGATTTTGGGGTTGGGTTCTTAATTACTCTGTTCTGCAATGAGTTACATGGGGACCCAATCATTAACTCTTGTATTGTATTTGCCCAATATATATATAATTATAAATTACTATATTGCACATGAATTGAAGCCCAAAAGAAAAACAAAACCAAGTTTGAGTATTTCAACACTTTCAAAATGGGTTAAAATCATAAGTACTAACACTTCCATACCCTATAGGTGCCATGGCAGGAGCAACAATAATTGTGATTGAAACCCACGATCAAACACCATCAACTTCATCAATTTAGATGTGTATACATATTTTGAGAGAGTTAATTAACTAATCCTTCAACATTGTGCGGATAAGATAATTCCATTTCAAAAGTTACATGGAACCAATTATTGGAGCTGCAATTTTTCCTTACGGGAAACGTAAGCCTCCCCGTGAGTTATACTTTGGGTCAACAAAGTAAAGTCCCAAAAATTATGGTATACTATATTATATACACGGCTAGCTGGTTGACCAATACCCCATTTTTCCACCGGTAGACAGCAAATTCAAAGCAGAGTTTGAGACGTTTTTTCTCAAAAAAGTTCATTACTTGGTCAGTCTACAAAAATTAGTTTCCTTAATCATTACATACAGTAACATATATGATATATCTATCCTTTTTGGCCCATTTTCTTTATAATGCGACTTATCAGAGTTAGGTTTTTGGACAGGTATGATATATATTTATTAATTTTGGTCAAAAGCATTCTACCAATACATCTTCTACTTCTTCCTTTTCAATATACAAAATTTGAACCTTTTCTCAATTTTTTTTCTCTTTTCTTGTTGAATTTTTAAAGCTTTTAGACCTTATGTAGTGTGGGTAGTTCAAGTGTAGATTTTCATAAAGAGAATTTAACTTAAAAATGCCTGAATCTGACCACTAACAAATGCATGCGGAAGGATTCTATATAAAATGTATAAATCATTGTTTTATCATTTTTGGTTTAGAAGCATAATGAAATTATGTATTTTTGTGAGTTGTGACCACTGAATCTTATTCTTTTCAACCATTCTTTTGTTTTCTACTTTCTAGTCTTTGTGGACTATGTTCTTCTTTCATGACAGTTCGAATTAGCTATTTATTTCCTTTTTGACCATTTCCCTTGGCTTTCATTGTCCTGATGTCCTTCTTGCTTGTTTAACCAATCAAAGCAAGGTGGTACAAGATGAACCCACATTATTATTTGATTGGATTTAACCTAATTTTGTTAGAACTAGTTTTCACTCTCACGTGCGTTGCACGTGACCCATTAATTATAAGTAAAGCTGTCAAAACATGACATGAACCCAATAACCTGTCCAATCCGATCGATCCCGATTTGACCAGAAAAATAAACGATAACCCGAATGATCCGAGAAAATTACCTAACTCATTAAACCTGGAGCCAAGTGACGATAACCCGAAACCCACCCAACCTGTCCGATTGACATCTCTAACTTTATAAGTCAAAGGAAATAATTGTATGTTACTCTTCTTCTAATTTTTAAAACTTTAAATTCTTGTTATACCAACATGCTCCAAAAATAGAAACAAACCAATCACTATATAATTTAAATAAATTTTTAACTTAATTAGTTTTAAAAAATATGAATAATTAATGATTAGACAACTTATTTTAACTTTTAAACTTGATAATAATACTTTTGTTAGTTTATATTTTAATTGAAAATTTTAAAATTAAAATGGTAAAAATAAAATATTTATAAAAATATTGAATTCAATTAAATAAAAATAGTGTTTTCAGTTGCAAAAGCTTATTTTAAAAAAAATTGTAAAAGTTTAAACAATGTCATTCAAGAAATATATTTAAAAAAACTAATATATCAAGTTTTTTTAACTAAAATAGTAAAAATGTAAAATATAATAGTTATAAGGATATTAGATTTAATTATATAAAAATAGAGTTTTTAGTTGAGTAAAACTATAAAAACCTAAACAATGGTAATTTAGAAATATATTTAACAAATAAGGGTATAATAGGCGATTCTAAAGTTTTACAGCTGAACGTACTTTTTAATATAGTATAGATAAAGCTTTTGAAAATCAAATTAGAGTTTTCAGATATTAGCAGATTGCGCCCACTTAACTTAACATACTATGACTCGAATCTAAAATTTCTACCCATTCTCGATTTCTCCCATCCACCTACCCTTATTCTACTAATCCAAGTAGCCTTATAAGTATTTATTTTTCTTAAAGGTGGGGAGATGTGATATTTTTTTGAAAGATGATTGTATCTATGTGCTCACTTTTCTAATTGTTGAATGCAAACCAACCATGTTCATTAACATGTAGATTTTTCATCAACTATACGTTCGATATAATTGATATTTTCATTTTCATATAAGAAAAGTTAAACATGGGATAGGAATAGATAAACTCCTTTTATATTATACAAATTCGAACCCCGACATTAAATGTATTATTCAGTGCTTTAACTAAAATATTTACACAAAACAAGACATTGTTAAGAAAGGGCCAATAAGAGGGTCTTTGTCCATGTAAGGCACAAGGCCTTTCATCCACATGGTTGGCAAGTAGGCCTTGTTGGAGTCCGAAAGTGAAATTCTTGACCTACTCATACACAAAATTATAAATATAAATAAAATATTAAGAAGATTTTATAAATATATATATATAGATAAATAAATATAAACATTTTGCTTTTTAGATATAGATTATGAGGAGCTTAGAACCGTTAAAGATCCCATCAATCAGATTTTTATGCCACTATATCATGCGATGCCCCAATATTTTCGATCAAAATATAATTTCCTTATCAACAGTTCACCTTCTTCTCCATTCCAAGTGCATGTCTCATTATTTTCATGTAGAAAAATCTTTTGAATATGTTATCACATAATATATATATACCTTTCACTCTCCCACCCCACTTGTGCATATAAAAAATGGGATTTCACCCATGTTTATTAAATTAATCATGGTGTGTTTATTTTATGTTTAATGAATCAGTTTGCTTCCAATGTGGCAAATCTTCAAGTCCTTAGCTAATCTTTGTCAAATCTTTTGTCAATCTCCAAGCCATGCGAGATTTGAGAATATTTTTTATCTTAAAAAAAGGCTTTAAGCACGCCGATTTGACGTTGGAATTGCTGATTTCGAGCATTAAAAAAATTAACTACGTATAACCAAAAGCTTGAGCAAATTATGATTTTGTTGAGATTTTGGGGGATCCATATTCGATCGGCGCCAAATAAAAAAGGTTAAAACAAATGCATGGAAGACGTTCTTCCAAGTAGTTCAATGTATATAATAAATGCGTTAGCTTTGTAATTTTCCCATTCGAAGAATGGGTTCAAATCCCTTTTCTTTTCGAAATCAAATTCACATTAAGTAAAAGGAAATAAGATCTTGAACTTTGAATAATATAAATTTGGCATCATTCTAACTCGAACATTGTGGCCAAAAAGGAATATATTTATAGTCAAACCTCAAATGGAGTTGTAGAAAAAAACTATGGTGAATTAACGACAAAAAAAGAATAAAAACCCAACGTCATGAAGAATCAAAGATGCATGTAAAATTGGGTTCATTGGTACTCAAAAAAAGATTTTAATGCTTATTCAAAGATGCATGAAGTAGCAATGGAATTAATGCTTATTCAAGCAAAGATTTTATTTCCACTTTGTAACGATGTCTACACTCTCTAGACACTTCCACGTTCTCATTTGATTCCTGAATTCCATTGTTTTTGTTTTCTTCAAAGTTTCATATTCTACTCTTTCCTACCCCTCTCCCTAACCAACTTGGGTTGGTGGATTTGTACTTGAGAAAATTCTTCATTAAACTTTTTCCATGATAGGAAGTTTTGAAAAGAACTTTAATTAATCAAAGAAGAAGAACCTTATAGCTCGCTATAAGCTGGTTTCAACTACTTCAATAATGTCAGATGCGTATTTTTATAATACGCAACATATAACAAATTATTGAATCAAATGTTCGATACATTTAATTAAGAGTAGTAAGTACTAATTAGATTCAGTATTGCCGACAAAATGTCGAAAAATAAAAATGTTGGTGCTCTTTGGCAATACATCAAATGTCAAATTAATACCTAATCGATGGAAAGAACCATGGGCCATGGCATCTAAAACCCCCATGTGGGGCGCTGCTGGCTCTTCCTAGAGCCGTAGAAGAAGAGCCTTTCATTATTGTTGTTGTTGTTAGTTAGTTTTAAACTTTTAAAGTTTAATTCTTGAAAAGATTTGCAGAACTGGCTTCCATACTTCCTACATTGCACTATCTATTTTGTAGTGGTTTGCATGTTTCATTATTTTGTCTTTTTTGTAGACAAAATTGCACATGAAAGATCAGCTTCGTGACCTTAACTTATAAAAAGTAATATAAATACATTGTAACTTGTTCTCGAAGCTTTCGTTTTTCTAGCTTTGTTTATAGTTTTTTTTGGTCACATGATGATTTTGTTTTTTGTCGTTTGTTTGGGAATTCAGTGCTTATTGGGGTAGAATTATTGGCGTGATCAAAATGATGTTACGAAGAATATCTTTTATATAGTCAAAGTCAAGCAAACCGTGGCAAAGTCTATTTATAACACGCCTCTTAACTAACTCAAAATTAATGACAACTCACTTTTGACAATTATTTTTCTCATATATATATGGAAATAATTAAGGAAGTTTTGGTGAAGATTCCAAATTTTAATTATGATTAAGGATAATTGAAATTATGTTTACTAAGTACTATAATAATTACGTATACTTTGGAGCCAAAATTCATAAAAGGTATTTTTTCCACATTTTTGATGTGGGCTGCTTGCCTTTACTCCACAAAAGCAAATTAAAGCTAAGCTAAGCTAAGCCGCAAAGTATATATTATAATTCCACAATTATTTACATTATAGTAACAATGGGCAAAGAAAATTGATGACATTTGCCATGATGATATATGAACAATGACGATAAAGCTTATATTGTACTAATTGAATTAGAAAAAGGAAATTAAAAAGAAAAAATGGGATGTCGGTCAAATTACAGTTGAGATATGGACAGAAAAAATGAAATTTTCTTCCTTATATTATAAATCACTTTAATTAAAGATAATCTAGTAGTTGTAAAAGAAGATTGGAAAAAGTAGTAATTAAACTTCCAATTAACTATGCACGTGTGTGAGGGAGAGGGGGAAAAGCTTTTACTTTTTGCTAGAAATGGTATCAAATCATAGGTTTAACTTTATTATATATATATTATTGTTATCTTAACTTTCTTTTCTTTAATTAAAATTTTCATAAACTCAAAAGTGGTGATTCAATTTGATGTAAAACAAAGTTGGGGCTTCTTATTTACCAATTTGATGATCTCCCATGGTTTTTTTAATTGTAACATTGGTTCTAGCCACGTGGAAGTCCATCAAGCCGACGTGGACCTTATTAGGAAAGGGTCCCAATAGAATCAAATCACCCAACTGTTTTAGTTGGAAATGGGTTTTTGAAGGATATACCTTATAATGAAAAGTTAAAAGAAAAAACTATAGACAAAAAGAAAAGTAATTACTGACTTATCTAATTATCTCAAAATCCAAACCTTCTTAACTTTTTAGCTTAAATATAAATATATATATATGTTGATAGCAGCAATCAATGTTGAAAATGAAAAGCAATGCTTTGAAGATAAAGGGGGATATAAAACGCATGGAAGCTTGGAGATCCATCCATACTTTTAAAGGGTCGGAAAACTTTCTCGAACTCTTAACATTGAACAATGAGTATAAAGACACATAATAAACATCTGAGCATTTGGTTCAATATATATGTTCTCAATTTCAAAATCATAATTGATATAAGAATTAATATATAATTAATGGGTTCACTATCAACTAAATTGGATTGATTTGCCGACTATCAAAACATAAATTTGAAAGGATAA
>AWWV01014536.1:0-68002 GCA_001974805.1 Corchorus capsularis | reverse complement strand
TAGTATATATATATATATATATATATATATATATATATGCAATCCTCTCACTAAATTAGGATTGAAAATAATTAGTACTATGATCATTAGACCTTTTTACAACAAATGATTTTGATTTTTAGGTCACAATTTAAGTGAGGAAAAAAAACAAAGAAATGGGTATAAAGTTAGCATTGAAATTTCCCGATCATGGAGTCGCTATCTTTCCATGTCATATTGACTCCAAGCACACTAATTGAAGGCAAAAGAAAAGAAAAATCAAAACAAGTTAATATATTACAATAATTTTTCAGTCAAAAAAGAAACAATATTGTTGCAAAGTCTACAACAAGTGGACAGATCACAAGAGAACCAGACAAAACAAGTGTTAAAATCACAGCTCAAAGTGAAAAGAAGGAGAAGAAGAAGAATAATAAAGAGGGTAAACTTTGGGTATGTTTCTTTTCCCCATTTGACATTTTGGCTGGATATTGGAAAGGTATATAATTATTGTTAGAGTTAAGAATTTTTTGGGAGGGTAATGTGCTAGCTTAATTAATGATCAATTAGGGTATTTAACATTTTTTTGAATTTCTTAACTTTCCATAAGGGCATTGGATAAACATTACAATAGTAAATCAACTATACTAAGCAGTATCAAATTATTGTGATTTATCTAATTTAACTAAAGTTAAAAACATTATTCATTATTGTATGTATCATAACAGTACATAGTTTGTCATCTTCTATGTTGAAGGAAAAAGGAAAATTTCCAGCACAAGGATGATAAGTTTTCCTAAAGGTCTGACTCAAAAGGAGTAGGGGAAAAAAAATATACACTCATTGAAGGTGGGTCTTTTCAATTTCAACATCCAAAAGTGAAAAAATAAATAAATTAAATATGGAATAATATTATGGGACCTCCAATTCATAAATCATAATCATAAATCCCATCAAAAGAACAAAAACTGCCTGATATTTTTCTCTCTGGCAATTGGCTGGCAACCAACAACAACATTCAAAACATTAGTAATCTCCCAATTCCCATGATTACATGAGTTTATCAATTATCATTAGCAATTGCAAATTTGCAACTGAAAACTTGAATTTAGTACCAAAATTCAAGGGGAAAAACAAAGAGCCCAATAGGGCAAAGTGGGTCAGGCAGAAGTGGTCAAACAGTGGGCCGACCTGTAAAGTTTGGTCACCTCCTTGCCTCTGCATGCGCAGTGAGAAGTCGGCCATAGATGGTTTGTGCCAGTTGGATTAGCCACTGCCCTTTTGCCCCTTATTTGCCCCACCATGAGTTTCAATCATTTGTGCTTAAAATCCACTACCTACCAAAACATCCTTCAATTCTTAGTCCTTCTTTCCTTTGCTTTTTCATGTTTGACACCAGCTCATTGCAATTTTGCTCCCTCGCCCCCCCTTTAGCCCTTTTCCTTTTCATTTTGGCATTTTCACAAACAGTTTCCGCCCCATCTTTCCCAATTTTATATTTACAGATTTTCCTTGTGATCAATTGACTTAAGTCCCCCCCTAAAAGAATGTACCAATTAGCCATTATGTCGATGTGAGTGCATAATTTGACAACTTAACTATATGGCGCCCAAGTTTCATTTTGTTGATGTTATTTCATCAAATCCAATCTTTTATTTTGATTAGATTGATGTAATGAATTAACCCCCCATGTGATCAAAGATTATACATAAAGAGTTCCATTTCATTTCAAAATTATTAGCAAAATCTTGCAAAACAAAATGTTAGGTATATATTTCCTTCATTCTTTCACTGAAAAGAAATGATGCAATCCCTACCACAATTTCAAATTGGATTTTGATTTTGGTTAAGTTTCACATTTCACATTATTGTTTTTTTTTACTCATGAACAATATATTGAATGGACTACACAATAGGAAGTAGTCCTCTCATTTCCCATAATCCCATCCGTCCATCTCAGGATTCGAATCCGAGACCTCTCATAAAAAGTTCCAAGCTCTTAACCACTAGGGTGTCCCCTCGGGGACATTTCATTTCACATTATTGTGAACATGAACAACAGAAAACTATGAGCAAAAGGCTGTATAATCAAATCAGTGCATGATAATACTATAATTGATATACGGCTTTAATTTTGTACATGATTAGAGAAACAAGTTGAAGAGAAAAGAATAATTTTTTTATCGTCTTGCTTTTGCACTCGAGACAGAACAACTATATGAATCAATAATGAAATTGAAAACCCAATTTTTAATTTTCTTCTGAAAAACCAGAAGCATTGACAAAAACCCCATATATATAGGGTCAGAGCATGGGCTATCTTTTATTTATAAAAATGAAGAGATGATAAATAAAAGAAATACCCACATATAGGAAGGAGTAGGAGTAGGACCAAACGTAAGACTCATTGTCAAAGTTAGAATTTTATGCATAAATTCTTTTTCTGACCAAGACCTAACACTACTCTGACCCTGCAGTTAGATTAAGATACATTGCATCAAGGGAGTACTTTCTGCATTATTCGGGTTTTTGTGTTTTTCTTTCTTTTTTACAATATACTATGATAATGGAGCCATATGCCTGATTGAGAGTAGTCATTCTCACTCTTGTATAATATGCCATCCATCAGAATCAGCCAAGATGGACTTTTTTTCAATATTTCCAGTAAGGGTTTTGCGGAATACTTCAGTTGTTAGAAGAGATTTTGTTTAATTTTAGAATACACACATTTAGGTACCACAATTTTGCTATTTTATGGTACAAGCCTATATATATATTAAGCTTTGAATAATTCAAGTTGAGTCGCATCAGATTCCAAACACGAGAAAATTAACTCTCTCAACGTCTATTTTCTTTGTTCACAAGACTCCAACTTGAAACTATAAATTTGAAACGGCCTCGACGTACTACTAAGCAAGCTTTGGAATTAGAACTTTGCTATTCACTATTGTCCATTAATAAATAATTAAATGGATTAGAATTATATTCATGTTAGTAATAAACTAATTACTGCCAAAAGATTTTGTGATTGATGAACATATTAACATGATGATCAGAAAGGGATCTAGGGGCGGCCGGGAATGATAATAATATACCTAGACACTGATTCCATTTATATATATACATATAATAATAAAGAGAGACAAGACTTGTTTTGGACACAAAAATTCACTAATTATATAATGTGACTTGACATAATGCAATTGCAAGCCATGTGCTTTGAGAAAAAAAGAATCTATAAAAACAAAAAACATTAATCGGGGTTCATTCAATTCAATACCTACTTCCAGCATATGCATGCTAATATAAAAGCTCTCCTCTTCTCTTTTGCAGGCAAATATTCACCTCGAATTGCATGCATGATCAATGAAACACAATTATATGTTCTTGTTTTGCTTTACTTTTTGTTGTGCGCAAACGAAAAATTAAAGAGTAAAATTAAAAATCATAGAAGATTTATGTGATTTAGCGAAAGAGACCTACGTCTACGGGCAGGGGAGAGATTTTCTTATTTGTTGAGAGTACTGTATATTAGCGCAACTTATTACATCATAAATTAAATTAACCATACATGGATATAACTAGGATACAATAATCAAACTTTACTATAATTTCATTGAAAATCTTATTCTGATCGTGCTCCCAATATTTCAGGTTGGATTATCAATTCTAGGCCGATCATTATTAATTTAAGTCACTGAACACTTAAAAAAAAAAAAATGACACCAAGAAAAAGGATGTATGTTTGGTGGTGGAGGTGGGTCGATCTTACGTTAGACATAACTCAAAGCAATAGCAGGAAGCACCAGCCATTTTTTGGATTCAGTTTTCATGTGTCTCGATAAGGTTCTTTTCTGATTCCTGCGCCTTCCGGAATCTGCCGACCATTACAGTGTCTGGCTTAGGCATAATTTGGGTTTATTGGATTTTGTTGTTCCTTTTCTTACCATAATAACATGTGGATTCTTTTTTTGATTAAAAATGGGTCCAATTCAAAGTCGATGATATGACGCCACGTGGCCAAAAGCTATACCAAGAGATTTGAGAATAAAAATGCCCGTCTAAGACTAGGCACACGTGCGGTGTCGGCCTTTGAACACAACAACCTGCGTGGCTATTGTCCCTCGAGAGAGGCTGAGCCACTTTAGTCTTATGGTCGACACTCGACAGCCAATGGCTCGCACCTGACACGTGTGTATTGACATTTGACACGTTAGGTTTTTGGGTTCTTTTTGTTACTCGTGTATGTTTCTTGTTGGGTAGGCGGCTAGCACTAAACTCTTTTTAATTTACACTTAATTAACTCTATTGGAAATGTAAATTAATATTAATGGTAAGTTAATGTGAAAAGCTCACCTTCTTTGTCTACCTATAAATAAAAAACTACTATAATCTTTATTGGATCAATATTATTATAACTATGTGTGTTTTGATCCAATGTAGTCTTAGAATCTAATGACATTATAATCTTTGGTAAATTACCATATGTTTAATACATTAATGTAATTTATAATGCATGCAAACATTAAAAATGTCTTAGTTCATTGTTCCTACTTTTTTTTTTTAATATTTACAAGATTGATTGTAATTTGTTCAGTTAGGATTCATACTAACAATTACGTGAACACTAATGTCGTCTATTCTGTAGTTTGTTAGTAATATAATAAATTTTTATTTCAGTCCTTGATTCAAATATTAAACTCTTGAATCTTGATATATAAGAAAATAAAAATCCTACTATAATGTGAACATGACTTTGATTATAATGTAGTCAAGTCAATAACAAAGATTACTTTATTATTGGATTAATTGTCAATAATATTCTTCGTTAGACTTGAGCACAATTAGCATTACATGCATGGAATGACGATGGGAATTTGATTCCTTAGGCATATAGTTCACATGATGTATTAATTTGAAATTATTTTTATTTAGAAAACGAAATTGCATGGAACCAAGATAACTAAATTTTCAAAGGCTTAATGAGAATAATTGTTTGTTCAAAAAGAGAATAATAGTAATTGTTATAACAACTCAAAACTGAAAAAGAAATAAAAGGATCGAAACCGGTGATTTAGGCAAAGAACACGGGATTCACTTTTTGATTAAGAAAATATTTCTTTTATTACTTTATTTCACTTTTGAGTTTTGCCTTAGTTTTTTTTCCTTCTTCTTCTTGTTCGTTTTCTCTTCAAACTTATAATAAACTTGAGATTTTTAAAGCATCTTGCATCTTCAAAAGTCTCCCTTTTCTGATCACTAAAGTACATATATATACGACCGAAAGTTCTTTTCGAAATTGCACTAATTTAATTAATACAATAAATCAGCCTTTGCATGTGAAATTCTAAACCCGATGACCAAATAATACAATAATTGTTATCTTACATTTAACAGAATAATAATATAAGATTCAAATCTTCTTCTTAGTTCCCTCAAAAAAAAAAAATCTTCTTCTTAGTTCCCCCTTGATTGCTCCAGTCAATGGTTTGGAGAGAATCTGTTTCTATGTTTCTTTAACCAAATTTAAAAAGTTTTTCCTTCCTTGTACTTGTGCTACAAAATTTAAAAATTATTAGGTTAACTGATCTCTTTTATTTTTATCTTAACATTTCACATCCTTATTCACCTTACAATTACTTTTCTCTAATATAATAATAATGACATACTGTCCAATTTGACCTTGGATTATGCCAAAATAAGCAATTTACTATCTGAAAATCATTATGAATATATAACACTCGAATTGTTAGCTTAACAGCAAGTATATCCGTACATGCACCATGAGTTTTTGAGTTTAAATCCCATCACACGTAAAATACATGTGGATTTTGTACCAATTTATGTGGGTTTGGTTAGTTTGTTGCCTTTACAAATAGTTTGTGACTTCTCATTGGATTGATCAAGTATATCTGAGAATACTTAATGGTTCTGTTTGCGGGCTTATTTGACGCTGATGTAATCTTCGTACACACCATGTGAGAAAGTACTGTTTAAATCAATGTCCTCCAAATTTCATCTAAATTATTATTGAACAAGTATAGTATATGTGTACGGGCCGGTATACGCTCTTATATTCTTAAATTTTACATCCTTGTCATGCAAGTAATCTTGGTATGTCGCAATAATGTTTGTACCTCTCTGAGAACAACAATATTAACAGAGAATTGAGAATAAAATAATAAGGAATCAAATTAAACCCGACAAATCAACAACCACTGTTTTCTCACTACTTTCGACATTAGATTAAGATTCATATTTCGAAGAGAAACAAGAAGAGTAGACCCTGGATCGTCTTGTCTTTTTTACCCATCTTTCGCTACAAATTCTGTTCCTACAATCTTCGTCTTCGTCATAATTAATTTTCTGTTCTTCATTTTTATTATTTCCTCAGGTTAATTTGGTGAAGGTTTATAAGAATTTTTCATATACTATATAATAAGCCAATAAGGCCACGAATCAAGATAGGACAGCAAAACCAACAAGGGGTTGGATCAAGTGGTATTTGGTCTGTTCCAGCTTAATCTTAGGTTCGAGACCTTGCGTACGCAGTTGCCTCTATTGGGAGACTCACTCACCGTGCACGATGCAGGTCGGATCCGGATTAATCAGGACGAAGCCCTGGATACCGGATCGGATACCAAAAGAAAAAAAGATAGGACAACAAACGTATAGATCAGTTGATCGATGATTTTTTTTTTTAATTTTTTTTTGATACCAACTATATTTATCTCATATTAATAATGAAAATGTGACAGTATAAAATTGACTTGACATTGTATGTCTGCGACTAAGATCATAGTAACAAGTTTTTCTTGCAATTTTTTGACGAAGACAAAATTAAAGAAGGGAAACCTAACAAGCGTTTTTTTTCTTGGACTTTAATGTCTGTCTCCAATCTAGGACTCTTTGCATGTAATTAATTTTATCTTTTTGGCCTTTAAAGGTTATGGCGAGGTGGCTGCTGCATAGTGGCTAGGGTACAGTCCCATTTGTTAACAACTACTGCAAATTATAAGAAACCTAGACACGTGTTGCAGTTCTTTTTTTTTTTTTTTGGGGTTCTTCTCAACTTTTCAATCTTGCATGTGGTCAAGGTTTTCCAGTTGTTAAATTTTTGTTCTTTCCCTTTCAGAGAGAAATTAAAGTTGTTTTTCTCATTATTTTATTGTCACAAGTTCAATGTCAATTTGGGATTTTGCAGTGACAGAGAAATTTGTCATTTGTTTGATTACTTAGGGGACAAGCTAGTTGTTTAATTTTAAAATTGTATATATCAGTCAAAACCAATTAAAGTTTGGATAAAAATATGCATCTGTTCAGTCCTTTAATTATTAACTGCATATGGGAAATCATTATACTATAAATAAATTTTTTTAATCCCTTTTGATTTACATGCGATAACTCAAAATTCTTATATTCCCGGGATATATATAAACTTCAATATAAAATCAACAACTTGAACAAATTGTACTGAAGAAGGTTTAGATTTATTAAGGCTTCTAATTGTATATTTAAATTAAAAGATGACAGCCTAATAATAATAATAATAATGTGTTTAGCATGCTAAATGCTAATTAATAATGTAACATTTTCATAGTGATTTTGGCCAAGCAATGAGGCTTAGGATGGGGGATAGCTAAAAGCTTAGTTATAGTATAATTAGCTTCTAATTTTTTATTTTTTTAAGAAGAATATAATTAACTTCTAATTAATTGGTACTAATTGACCTAGAAATGAGGGTAAGGATAACAAAAATTACAGGCCTTCAATCAAACCAAATTATTCACCACAAAATGCAAACGGTTTTATTAAATGTTAACTATAGTTAATTGTTGAGGATGAATTGTTTTAATAAAAACAAAATGGGTTTTATGTTGGGAACTAGCTAGTGTTTGTTTAGTTTATCATATGTTGTAGGTTATAGTAATGTCATATAGTATTTGTTTGTAATATCCACTTGTAAATCTAACTATATCAAAAGTTGTTAACTAAATTATTGGTAAAAATGACAAAACTTCCCAATTCACCATATAATTAGCCAGGATTGATATATACAAAAGGGATAACTTTGCCCTGTTTGATTATAAATAGTTATTCATGCATGTAAATATATAACTTTGGAAAGAATTATAACAAGTTTTAACTAATAGTAACTTTAATTAATCTACTGTCTAGATTTAAAAGAGAAACCTTCTATGAATGGAAGGGGCACAAATAAAAGTGTAGAGGCAGAGCATATTTATGAACAAAAATGGGGTCAAATTAATCTTTACATAATTGCAGAGCTGGGCAGCTGGTTTTGCTTAACAGGGTAGGTTTTTGAGTTGTTAGTTTTGGAGATGCTTACAAGTTACAAGGGGCGAGCCGTTTTGAGACTAGAGAGAGGAACCTCTCAAGTCTTAAATCCACTAGACCAAAAAAATGAAGTGCCCACATTACTATTTCAGGAATGTTCAGGTCCTTAATTAAATCTTAGCTTAGCCTTAGCAGAAATAAAGTTGGAGTTGGAACCACAAATCCACCCATTTGGGATCCATTTAAGGAAATACAGCTCCACCATAAAACCAATGGGTCTAAACATGTGAGTTGGTTTTACACGTGGCAAGAACCCACATGATATGAATCCAACCAAAGAATGTTGTCCAAGTGGCAAGTAACTGCAACTGCTAGCAACCTGTTAACTGTTAAGCCTTTGGGAAATTTGCTATAGTAGTTTTTACTCTTTTGTGTGAGCTGACTACTAAAGTAAAGACGGCTGTTTAACAAAAAAGCATGGGAATGGGAAGGATTGCAATTTTTTTTTTGCTTTCTGCCATTTTTTCTTGCTTCTGGTTTACCATTAACCTCCTCTGGGTCTGGGCTCTGCCTCTGGCTCTGGCTTTTCTCCCCAACCTCCCAAAAAAGTAGTGGGACCACGTGGAGGGAGGTGGGACACTTGGGGAAAAAATTAAAAAAGAAAAAAAAACTGAGGATTTTGAGGGGTGGGACAGGAATTTGGGACCCATGATTTTAAGAGTTTGGGGAGAGTGGGGGGGCTTGGGGGCATTGGTAGTTTCGTCCGTTTGTGTCTGGTTTGCTATAAAATGGGCTTCAACCCCCTTCTGTCTCTCTCACATACATTCTCTTCTCGCTTTGCACCACTCTCCCTTTCTCTCTCTCTCTGCCTTTCATTATTTGACAAATCCTCTGTTTCTCCCTCTTTCAATTCCTTAATCTTGTGGCTTCAAACAGGATTTGAAACAAAACCAAAAGAGTTGGAAAACAGAGTACTCTGTAAACTCCCCTGTTTTGAAGTTTAGACACTCTTTCTTTAACCTTTAACATTAACATCCCAACAAACACTTGTTGGATTTTGAGGTTTTCTTTTAACTTCCTTAATTTCCACAAATGGGTAAGTTTTGTTTTTGGATTTGGGACAGTGGGTTTGGTGTTGTTAAGGTTGGTTAAAGCCTAAAGGCTAAAGCTTTATACTAAAATTGGTTTCTTTTCTTTCTTATTTGTAGTGAGTTTCTTTGAAGAAAGACCAAAGACTATGGCAGCTGGCCAAAATGTGATGACTGATGCAAAATCTGTCCTCAACATGGCAATCACGGTGACTGTATCGGCTCAAAAGCCGCCAGCACCCCCTGGCTATATCTCCATTTCAAGAAAGAAGTTGCTTCAAAACCTTGAAATCAATGCCGGAGCAAGAATTAATGCATGGGTTGATTCCATGAGAGCTTCTTCTCCCACTCATATAAAATCCACACCTTCCCTTAATGATGACCAAACTTCCTGGAATGTAAGTTCTAAAGCTAAGACCAAACCCTTCAGGAAAGGTTTCCTTTTGGCCGGTGGTGTTCTTGTTACCAACAATAAAGATTCTGATTCTTTTATGTTTGATGAAATGACTTTCAGCTCAACCATCCATCTGCCTTGGAGATGTTTGACAAAATAATTGATGAATCCAAAGGGAAACAAATAGTAATGTTTCTTGATTATGATGGCACTCTTTCACCAATTGTTGAGGATCCAGATCGAGCTTTCATGTCCAAGAAGGTTGGCTGCTTGTTTATATGGAAATTTGTCCTAATTCCTTGTGTGCTTTCAACAAGTTTTAGTCCCTTACTAACTTCACATGTTTGTATAAAATCAGATGAGAAAGACTGTGAGAAAGCTAGCCAAGTGTTTCCCTACTGCAATTGTGAGTGGCAGATGCAGAGACAAGGTACATTTTCAGGCCATAAATTTGATACTGAAGAAAAACTTCAGAAGAAACAATCACTTGTTTTTGTCCATTTATGGGATTCAAAATCATTAAACTGTTTGCCTTGTTTTGCAAATTGCAGGTGTATAAATTTGTCAAATTAGCTGAGCTGTACTATGCTGGAAGTCATGGCATGGACATTAAAGGGCCAGAGAAACGTTCCAAATCTAACAAAGTGAGTAAAAACCTTTGCATTAGTACTTTACTTTCACCAAGTTTGTCCTTCTCTTTTTCTAACTCTGTCTTTTCCTTTTTACTCTTCAGGATAGTGAAGTTCTCTTCCAACCAGCCAGTGAATTTCTTCCCATGATTGATGAGGTTGGTTTTTTTTCCTTCACAATCTTGATTCCTATAATTGTTCATCACTCAATGGAAAATCAAAGCAA
The DNA here is from genome assembly GCA_001974805.1 of Corchorus capsularis. Classification (NCBI taxonomy): domain Eukaryota; kingdom Viridiplantae; phylum Streptophyta; class Magnoliopsida; order Malvales; family Malvaceae; genus Corchorus; species Corchorus capsularis. The sequence goes on along the minus strand of AWWV01014536.1, from coordinate 57,388 downwards.
TTGTGTTTCCTTCTGATATCTGACATTTTTGTTGAAACTTTCCAGGTTTACAAGCAATTGGTTGAGACTACCAAATCAACTCCTGGAGCCAAAGTGGAGAATAACAAGTTTTGTCTCTCTGTTCACTTTCGTTGTGTGGATGAAAAGGTAAAAAAAGCAATTAGCCAACTTAACTATTACATTTAAGTTACTGTAGACCTTAGTGTCTAACTTTTTTGCTTTAAATTACAGAAATGGAGTGAACTGGCACAGCAAGTTAGGTCAGTTTTGAAGGAATACCCCAAGCTTAGACTTACTCAAGGCAGAAAGGTAAAAGAAAGACAAAACTCTTTGATCATATATTCATATAAAGGTTTAAGTGAGAAAAAGTCTGACTTTGAATGTTATATTTGTATGATAAATATGCAGGTTTTAGAAATCCGTCCTACCATCAAATGGGACAAAGGCAAAGCACTTGAGTTTTTGTTAGAATCTCTTGGTAAGTTTTTTACTTTAATTATTGCAATCATTTTACTTAATACTTGTAAACTTTATTCTCTAAAGTAGAAGGTATTTGATTGTTGAACGTGTGCAATTCGTGTCTGTATGTATATATAAATCCAAACTTAGAAAATCAATAAAAGTGTGTTTAAATAGCAGCCACTCCCCCACTAGTTTCATTATTACTTTATTTTTAGTTTAAAAATCCTTGTTTAACAGTAGAAAATCATGACATGATATTCTCTAAATCACTAACCAACCATATTTTAAATGTCTTTGTATAGGATTCGCTAACTGTACCGATGTTTTTCCCGTATACATTGGAGATGACCGCACTGATGAAGATGCATTTAAGGTATCCAATGCTTGAAAAAATCAAAATCTAAAGCTAAGCATCTCTTTGTTTATTAAACAAGTGGATCATTTGCTAATCAATAATACTTTGGCTTTTTTTTTCTTTGTTATCAGATATTGAGAGACAGAGGACAAGGTTTTGGCATTCTTGTCTCCAAGTTTCCTAAGGAAACTAATGCATCATATTCTTTACAAGAACCAGATGAAGTAAGTTCCAAACTTAACATTTTCTATATATTATTTGGAAATGCAAGTTGGCTTGTGTAACTTAATCATAATCTTTTGTACCCTTTTTTGCAGGTTATGGATTTCTTACGGCGTCTGGTTGAATGGAAACAATTATCAGTACGAGCTCAATCGAGAATGTAAAGACTAATTATAAGACAAGAAGATGATTAATGGAAGAAACATTTCTACACCCTAGCAAGAATTTTGTAAAAAGGGTGGGGGATTAATTAGATTATTATTATTATTATCATGTAGTAAATTCTTGTTCATGATATATAATTAAGAAAAAGATGAACAAGAAGAAAAAATGATTATACAGCATTTCTATGTTTTGGCTTCAAGGCCTTGTACATCTTGTAACTAGTTGGTACAAGGGGTAAAGAATTTGTAGCTTTGGCAACTTGTCTATTATGCATAGAAAAATTTAACTATCTCTTGCTCTGTCTCTGTCTTTGTCTGTCTATTTTTCCTCTCATTTTTGCAATTAACTATTAAGATGGCTGGCTCTGCAGTCTGCAATGAATCCAATATACACATAAAAACAAAATTTATTTCAGTTTGACTATAATCATGAATCCAAAAGTTTATAGTGGGTTTGAAATTATTAGCCAGATTCATAGCCTTATCAGGAAATTATGATTACTCAGAAGTGATGACATTGATTCTTTCATTTGATCAGCTGTGGGAGAGGAGTGATCCTGTTACTCTCAAAGGTCATAAAATCCACAAAATTATTCAGTTTATCATCAAGACATTTAAAATGTCTCTTGTCTGATACACCCAACTGGCACCCAATTTAACTTATGTTTTGTTTTGACTTAAAAAGAGAACACAAAACAGAGATTAGTTAAGCATATGTTATGTTTTTTTCTTATCTTCTTCTCTCTATCTTATAGCATAGCAGCAAGTTCAATTTCAAAACCCCACTTCCAACCAGCCATGTCTGTGAATAATGAATACATTGAAAAAGAAGATGTTATTTTTTTAAGAACCTAACTCTGCCTATGTCTCTTCATTACAGAAGAGACAGATTGCTTCTTACTTAAGTCAATGGACTATGTTAAAGGGCTCTAGGAAAACTACTGTTAACTAAATTTCCATAACTAAAGCCAAAAAAACAGGTTTCACTATTTGAGGGTGGAAGAAGATGTCTCTTGAATTGAAAGCTCCTTTTGATTGTCATAAGTTGAGACTAGGACTCTAAAATTGGGCCATCGGACATTTAGTCTGACGGTAGAGTGGTGGACTCTTAGTTCCGGGTGGCTAGGGTTCAATCTCAAACAGTCTCAGGTACCAAAAGACTCTAAAATCGGTGCATTATTATAATTATGTGCATAATATTTTGCATAGATATAACTGAGGTGAATCTTTTTGACCTTTATTAGAGGCTGCCACCTTTTAGAGATTCACAGCCTCCTTTAAGTCTCCACTCCAAAGGGCTTAAAATCCACCAAAGGGAGAGGTCTCAAAAACTTGTTAGGAAGAAGAATCTCTAACAAACATCAGCAAACTTTCAAAGGAAAAAAAAAGGTAAGGAAAGAATATTCCAGGGTGAAATTTATTAAAAGAATAGATTCGGATATGGTCTCCAGAAAACTCTCATTACTTTCCCCATTACCATATCTTTCACCTATGGCTAGCCATTAAAGCTGCACAAAAATAATATGATATATCATGAAGATCTCAAAATTAATAATCAAATTTGAAGCAAAGGTAAGAATAATGCATTCAAATAGCAAAGATTTAATCTATGGGGTTACTTTCATTATAGGGAACTGGGAAAAAGGAATCATGTTTTGACAGAACAGAAACATATAGCTTAGCCTTTATATTCTCCTCCATTATTGATCATCTTATATTATATATATTTTGCAATTTTGACAACTGTTTTCAAAAGTGATGAAAATCCCCTACATAGTCTATAGTTTGGCATTTTGTTAAGTTTCTGTTTTGGCATATAATTGTTTATTAATTGATCAAACAGAAAGCCTATAATAGCCTATATAAATCTTCATGTAATCCAAGAAAAGATTTAATGGCATCATTCTTCCCATATAACCAACAATTATATATATATAGGAAGCTAGCAAAAGGACCAATTTGATTTGTGTATAGTATAGCTTATGAATGGTTCAGTAATTTTAGAGATAAGATAATCATAGCCATTGATTGGATCATAGAAGATTTTGTCATTGTTAACCAGGCCCCATTAATAGGATCAAATATCCTTTTTTTTACTTAAAACTGTATAGCTGCTGAGTCAAAAGGATAAGTTTATGAGTTAGATATTGGAAAAAAGATTGCTATTCTTTCCAACAACATGTGCCTGTTTCACCTTACCTAAACAGGTTTTTCCTTGTTTTATTTAAATCAAACTGATAATAATTCAGATAGATACCAGCTGAGATTCCATCTTTTGATTCCTTTTCCCTTGGAACCATGAATTATATATAAGGGGAGCAAATAATATATAAATTTAGGACAATTTAACCATATGTGGAAAGAATTTGATTTTGGTCAAAATGCTGATAAAATATCTTTTGCATTCATGTGCAACTTTGATACTGTTTTTGTTTGAGACCCATTTTTACAGTTCTCAATATTGTTCTGTGTTATAAGATCAATAATTGTTGCAAAGAAAGCAGGGAATATTTATAAAACAATATAAGGATAGTAGATCCATGAAGCATTTTCCACATTATTGTTTCCTTATGATTCTGTTATATCAAAATAACCCTAAAGGTTTGATGATTAGCTGGCAAAAGAAAGATAAAAAAATGTTGCAAATTATGAAGTACTACTATACATAGCTCAAAATTAATATATTGTTCTTGTAATGAGCTTGTGATCCCAAATTATTATGCCTCTAATTTTACATACCATAAATCTACATACAACCTATTGTCAGACAAAGGGGGGAGAGAGTATATATATAATCCTAATTATATATATGCATTAATTAAGAGATACTCTTTTGTTTTAATATAATACATAAACAAATGGGATTGATCAGTTGGCATGGCATATAAGGAAGGCTAGCTAGCAAAATTATTCATATTAAAATGCATAAAAACTCAAATTATTTGAATTGACTAGCTATATATAGAACCAAAAGAAATTATTTGAATTGACACTCGAAAGAGCTGCGCCGATATATAAATGTATGGTCTTGAAACAAGAAACATGTATCATAAACTCCATTGGAGGAGAAGAAATGGGTAGAAATTAAACAAAGGATATATATAATATCCTCTTTGAAACCCCACAAAAGCAATGTAGACTATATAGATACAAATATATAAGAATATTAAAGATTTATATGTTAGTTGCAAAGCATTTAGCCATTGCTCACAAACAGAAGAAAAAGCCCTGACCCATTGGGTACTTAAGATTTGGAGCAACCCCACACAAAAGAGGAGCAAAGGAATCAGCTGCCCTTCCAATTTTTTTTTAAGGGAAAAAAGAATGTGGATAATAAATCTTTTTGGTTAGGTTTTTGAAAGGGAAACCCACCACTAAGGATGAGGAATCTATGGTTGAATGAGGAGTTGGAATCCACTTAAAGGGCTTGTTTTGATGTGAAAAACAAAAACAAAAGAAGAACAAGAAGGAGAGGAAGAAAGAAAAACATTGATTTTATTTTAAGAATAGGGACATTAACATGGTTCCAAAGTTCTTTTTGACAACCTCGGCTCTTTCGTACGTGGAAAGAAGGAGTCCACTTGATTCAACCTCCTATGATTGGTTCCATAACTGAATTAAACTAAGTCTTTCTTCAAGCCCTCAATTATTGGCATTCAAAGGCCTAGAGAAAAACAGACACCCTCTTAGATCTCCCCCTAATGCCGCCTCCCTCATTATTCTCTTCTAAAATCTCACCTTCCCCTAGGGCTACCCCTCTTTCCTCCTCTTTTCCACCTCTCCTTTTTCTTAGCTAGGTTACGATCAATAGTCAATACATTCAATTCCTTGGAAAAAGATATTCACAAATATAGTATATGATCATATCTCATGCATAATAATAGAATAATTCAACTATATATGTATACTTACGGCCAAAATGAAAAAATTATGTATGTATACTAAGTATCAGTCACGTAATTTGGTGATAGAGAGTGCTGAAACTATAATAAAGTTCAATCCTTAATTAACCTCAAATAATAATAAAAAAGAAGTCCAAAATTTGGCAAAGAATTGACTTGTTAATGTCACATTTAAACCTCCATGCTCTCTTCTAGAGAGGTAGGTTGGAGAGCTCTGATTAGAGAGTTAAAAAAGTTTGGACTCCCATTTAACATTATCCCAAATGCATATACCAAATGCATGAAGAGTTATGCCAATGCCATAACTCATTATAATATAAATAATAAATGGTGATCAAATACATGTATATTTATATTTATAACATTGGTATATATACGTATGGTTGGGATATATAGCTAGATTCATGACATAGCATGGGAGAGGAACCTTTGGGGGCATTGAGTTGTCAGATCACTTCATGTCATAGGAGGGAGGGGGGCATGGTCCTGTAGCATACGTGTCAAATATACATGGTATTGGTATATACATAAAAAAGAGATTTTGCAACACGTGTGATGCTCTCGATTATCGGTCCCCGCCTTGAGGGTCGAGCCTTGGCCGGTCAGGTAGGGTGGTGGGCTGCAGGTTGTGGCAATTTCTGCCTTGAAACGATATATATATATATATATATATACATACATACATTAATACATATATATGTGTGTATATATATAATTTGTGTATATATACAATACATATTTAAATGTATATAAAAATGAGGGGTGAAATGATGAAGGGATTGGCGGGATGTGCCTAACTTGTTGGTCTCACATGGATTCCCATGTGAGACCCAGATGCTTATGTTATGGGGAACAAATGAGTAGTGCCTAAGTGGAAAATTGGGGTCATTTCTTCGAACTCTGTCAGCATCCGCCCGCCCCCGGCCCCTGATAATTATATATAGATGAAGCCATGAAAGAGATTGATGAGAGAAAAAGAGGTACTAAATAATTGTGGATATGTTGATGGGTCATTGGTTGGATTTTTACATTTTCTAGGCAAATTAGAAAGCATTTTATCTTGAAAATGAGAAAAATGTGTACGTACGTAAATACGTGTTAAAGAGTTCATGGTTCAACTCTTTTGCTGTAACTTTATTAGGTATAAACATGCATGGAACATGTAAGGAATATGAAACAGGTGTGTAGATCAAAACCAAACAATTAGAAAAGCAAATCAATTTATCGAAAATATATTGACATGCATAATATGTATAAGGTATAATTAACTTCAATAGAAGCATAGAAAAAATTTATAAAATTTTCTTCCACCCTTTTTTATGTTTGGCAGCTATGAAAATTATTAAAATCAAAGTGTTGTCAATTAAGTAGCATATGCCACATTCGAATTCCCCTTTTCACTTGATAAAATATTGAAACCAAATCCAAAGGCAACAACAAATTTTGTTAGTGCGAACCCAACTTCACGTGATTTACGTTAATCATCATATAGATGATCAAACTCAAAATGATTTTTTAATTCTTGTGGTGATTGCGGGTGTTAATTAGTATCTGCAAGTTCGAAGAAACTTTGTATTGCATTGATAAAGTTATTGCAAAATAATAATATACTATCTACTTAACTTTTGATTTTTGTTAAAAAAGCATGATCAACTAGCTAGCTAGTTAGAATTAAAGAAATAGAAAAGAAAGCAAAAAAAAAATATTTTTGAATTAATTCTAATAATTAAAACATTGAAACCCATAAAGAAGGGCAATGTTGTTTCCAACTAACCATGTGCAAATGCATATAGAGAAAGGAAATACCAAAAAAGAAAAGGTGACAAGGCTCCTTTCCAAACTTCCATAATTACATAAGTTGTAAAGTAGGCTAAGATTAATTTTGTACAAGAAAAAAGAGAGGCAAAGCCCTTGTTCTAAAGTGTTCCTATAAATCTCCATTTGTTGTTTAACAGTTAAGTTTCTTTTTAAAGTTTTCCACCTTTAATCCAACACTCTTTTAAAGTACTGTCCACTTTTAAAACTAGTTGCTTTTGTTTAAATGAGAAAATATCCTCCCCTTGGCCTTTACAATTATTGTTCTCTGCTTTAATTTTGGTACTCCATTTGGGTTTCAGATCATCTTTCCAGGGAAAATGACACATGAGAGAATTTGTACCTGCAAGGAAAATGCATATAGCTAACCTACCTAATTTTTGTTCATTATATTCATATATATATATATGGCAAATTATACAATACACCGGCGGTGGAGTTTAGAAAACTACACAAGCGGACCTTTAAGGGTGACATGTGTCCCTTAGGGATTAGATTGAAATATTTAAAACTTAATTAATTCAAAAAATGGACATGTGTCAGCTCCATAAGCCGCTTGTAGAGTCCAAAATTTACACCGCCGGTGTATCATATAATCACCCTATATATATATATGTTTAAAAAGAATTAGCCATGTTGCTGTGATTTTGGATAAAACTTTTCCCAAAATATGAGGCAGAAACCAAAATTTTATCTGCCAACTTGGGTTTAGATCAAATGAGTTGCATTGCATATTTATGTTTTTTCTTTTGTTGGGTTTTGAGTTCCCCAAGTCAATGTTCAATAAAATAAATCCAAGTCAATGAAGTATGTGTATATAATTAGCAGTCACACTGAAAATTTGCCATTATAAACTAAGCAAGTTGATTGTGGTTTAGAATATAAATAAACAGAGAATCACATGGAATTCCCCCTCATGTAAGACCAAAAGAGAAAATCACATGGAAATTTTTTTGGACTGTTAAGAGACTAAGCTTTTTTCACCAATTGGTATTGAAAATGGGTCAAAGTCAAGCTTAGGAAGATGGAAAATTTTGGAAATAGCATGTGTAAAATTCACCATTAATCAAATACTAATATTAAACTGCAGCCGATTAACAAGAAACTTGCTTGAAACTTCCAATTCCAATTTCCAATTTGCATTTCTTTTTTGTCCAAACACAAGATTACAAGACTTTCCAAATACTTCAATAATGCAATATGCTTATACTTTTAAGGAATCTGATAAATGGTTTTTGGCCCATAACGTCGCATCATGGGCTTCTCTTTGATCCTACAATGAAGTTTCAAAAATGGGCCTCAATTTACAAACCTTCACGTTTCACTTTCACATGCAACTTTGGGTTTGCCTAAATTCTATTGTATTTGTAACCAATATTTATAATGCTTCTGGCCCAAACAAATATTTATACTCCTTACGGAAAAAGAATTTGGGTCAAGAGAAAAGGCCCAACCCAAACAATCCTAATTCATAAATCATCCTAGTATAATTTTTTTTTTATCCTGTCCGGTATCAGGGCTTTCGTCACACACATGATTATAGTGGGTTGGTGAGTGAATCTACTGACGAGGGCAGCTGCGTACGCATTGTCTCAAACGCAAAACCTGCTTAAGCTGAAACAAGACTCTTATCATTTGATCCAACCCTTGTTGGTATCATCATCATAGTATAATAATACAATCATTTATTTGCTCAAATCAAGAATGAATATAAATATATTGATCTATCATCTATGTTCTATGGAGTAGTTCTTTTGACATTGATGATGATATAAATAATTGTGAATGCACAATAACATTGCAATTGAACACAAATTTCATCAAAAAGAATTAAATAATTCCTTACATGAATTCTCAATTACAAAATAATAAATTACCTCCTTTATTAAGACAAAGTGGTCTTGCAATCTTGCGACATGATCTTGGTTCCTACCCCCAACGTGTTCACCCTAAACTTACACACGACATCCATCTCTCTCTTCCACATCTGCAATTTCCAAACGTTCAGCTTCAATGGCGAATTCAACTTTAGCTCTAAAGTCATTTGATGTTCCGGTTTCTTGTCGTTCATGCTTTTCTGGACATTAGGAGGAACCGGGACATCTTCCGGTCCATCAAGTTTCACATGAACAACCTCCGAAACGCCGCCGTTTTGATGCAACCTGGCAATTTGTCCCGTGCCGATGGTTTTCGTCCAGAAAATGAGACGCGCGTCCTCGTCCGAAAAGCCGCCGTATTTGATCCCCATCTTTTCATTCGGGTTGTTGACTTTCAACGTGACATCAAATCTCGCGGGACGATCCGGGAATTGCTTGACATGGAGACTCGAAAGCGAGAAAATCGGGGCTTTTGGGGTGAAATGATGGTACAAAACCGCTAGGGATATGCCAATTATAGCGCCGATGACGACCAAAACAATGACGATCCATATCAAGATCATTAAACATGGCCTCTTCCTTTTCTTCCCGCCGGCGGCCGGTTTCGCCGCCGCCTTACGGTGATTTTCTACGATGATAGCATGTTCGGGAGGTGGGACACGATAGATTTGATCTTTAGGGACTTGGATAACGTAGGTTTCTAATGGACGACGGGCGGGAGGGAGAGCAAGTTGCAGGGAAAGGTTATTATTGTTATCGGAGTTGGTGGGGGACGTGGGTTCGGGTCTCAGCGACTGCGACTGAGGGTCGTCGGCGGCGTTAGGCCCAACCCTCTCCTCCATGGGGAGATGGGTGGCGGGAAAGACAAGGTTGGTTGCCAGAAGTTAAAAAGTTTAAGGTTGAGGAGGAACAATGATTTAGGGCTTGCATGGGAAGAGATGGTTTCATGGGGAGTGGGTTAATTGGTTTTTGTGGTTAGAGTAAAAGGAGGTTTTGATTTGGAAATTGACAGCGAAAATTCTTGAGTTAAGGGAAGTTAATTAATTATGAAGATATTAATTAGCCTTGTATGCATTTCCTCTTTTAAATTTTGATCGAAAAATAGGCATCTATTTTAGGTATGTGACTTGGAATTGGTCATTCTTAATCATCATATCATAATTATTTTTGGTATATATATGCCTCCTTGCATGGTGTACCGAACTTTTGTTAAATTTGAGTTTTTGAGTTGTGATTCAAGATTGTTAGTTGTATACTTGTACTCATACTATTAATAATTATATAGTATATAGTATATAGTATATTTGTAGAACAATAATTAATAATTTTGCTCTTGCGATCATTATTAAGTTTAGTTCAAAATTCAAAAACACTCACAGATATTGAGTAAAATCATTGTAAGGTACTGATAAAGTGCTAGATTTATAGTTTCAGTAATCATGCTTCGATTTCTAGCAGCCAGTCAATCTCAAATGCCTAAAAGAATCATTGTCTCCAATTATCTAAATTTGAGATGGAATAGACTCATTTAACAATTAAGAGGTGGAAATTGAGAGGGAAAAACTTTGTAGCAACAATCTAAATAACCTTTGTAATAAATTATTTCTGACATGGCCACCAACCATGTGATATATTGGTAATTAAAGTGTTATAATTTTAATTTTAGTGATCATAAAAATTTAAACTCTTACAAACTCGTAATAAGAAAATAAAGCAAAATTGAAAACAAAACTAATGTAGCTATGATGTGAAAAGTAAAACATTATTAGTACTACTATAGTAATAAATAAAATCGTTGATTCAATTCAATTATGAAAGATGAATGATGATGGTAGCACCATGTGTCCTTGATGTAGGGGCACAAGATGCAATCTTACTTTGACTATTTTGCTACCTACCACAATACTACATGTTTCACATGGTACCTCTCTAGAATATGCTCTCCTTCCTCCTCCCTTTTCTTTTTATTTCCTTCTATAAAATTAGTACTATTCAATTAAATTTCCATAATTAAATTTCCCAAATTGCCTTGTTGGAAATTGCCAATTAAAGAAGATAGATCATAATTGGCCAAAAAAAAAGAGAAGAAGATAGATCATAGATAGACCCAAAATCTATAATTACTTTACGAAATTACATTAAAGTCCTTCTGCGCTTATCGCTATCTTGTATTCAGCTCCACATAACGAAAGCCAAGTCATGACAACGATCTACCCTCCCCAATAGACACTTATTCAGGATAATACTGTAATTTTAATTGCAAATTATGTCATTTTTTAAGCCAAGTGTCCTCCATGAAAGCCACTCTCTTAAAATGAAATAAATTAGAAAAGGATATTTAATCTAAGATAAAGTAAACATTATAAAAAAATTATACCATAATGTTAGTTTATATAGCGCACATGTATTTTCTGGACAAACAAATCTAAACTCATCAACAATGGCGATCCACTCGAAGCTGCTCCTCTCTTTCTTCCTCCTCCTCGTCTCCTCCTCCTCCGTCGCTCTTTCTGTAAGTAACCCTAACTTTAATTTCCCCTCCATATCGGATCGCCATGGCTAATTATGTAATTAGTTAATCTGATCTCTTTGTGTTTCTTTTTGATATGCTCAGGACGATGCTGATTGCGTTTACACAGTCTATGTTCGAACCGGCTCCGTCATCAAAGGCGGAACCGACTCCATCATCAGCCTAAGACTCTACGATCCCAACGGCTGGTATATCGAAATCAGCGACATAGAAGCTTGGGGAGGATTAATGGGGTCAGGTTACAACTATTTCGAGAGGGGCAATCTCGACATTTTCTCCGGCAGGGGACCTTGCTTGACGGCTCCTATCTGCGCCATGAACTTGACCTCCGATGGCTCCGGTGCCCACCATGGATGGTACTGTAACTATGTCGAAGTCACCATGACCGGCGTCCATATGTCGTGTAGCCAAGAGCAGTTCGAGGTGGAGCAATGGCTGGCGACCGACACTTCTCCTTATGAGCTGACCACCGTCAGAAACTATTGCTATGGGGCTGGGGCTGAGCTTGGCGCTGCTCGGCGGCTTGATCGGAAGTCTGCGGCTGAGCTTGGTGCTGCTCGGCGGCTTGATCGGAAGTCTACTCTTGCAGCATCTAGCATGTGAGGACTGAAAAAAGCTGTGTGTATTTTAATTAGTAATTAGAATAAAAACAAGGATGATGATGGTGATTAGAGGATTATGTTAATTTAATGGGGGGATTATGATGGTAATTAGAGGGATGATGTGTTTTTGAGTGAGTGATGAGCGGCAGTTTCGGTCTTGTTATGTTTGTCGTGTAATGGTAAATTTTGAAGTTTGGACTTTTGGATCGAACATGTTGTGTTTAATTACCATGGTTAATCGAGGATATGTCGGCAATCTGTTGCCATCACTTTGTGTCATATGCCTCGTGGCAGCATTTATTTCTCATTAAATTAAATGGCATAATAAAGAGTTACTCAATTTGTCGTGGCAGTGATAATGAGTATTAGGTGGGATGTGGGATTATTGAGGATTGTTATATAACCCTTCAATTTGTCCCTCCTCACGCCATCATAAAATTTACCATAATTTTTAAAAACTTATTCAATAATAATCTAAAATCAAGGATTTACCCTCAAACTGTCCATAATTATAACTAGGGGCTAAACCTGAATTTAAGGGGTTTAAATCTGAATTTAATTTATTTCCTTAATTATTAAAAGGGTCAAATTGGAGGGTCAAGAAAATTTATCCGAGATTATTTTAGTGAAGATCCTGTATTAATATTGGAAATTTTGAAGTTTTTGACGGTAATTCACTAATTTGATATTTTGTTTGGAGTAATGCTACTTATCCCGTCTATTTTCACCATATGAGCAATGTGGCAAATACCATGTCAAGTGCCAACTTAGAATTTTTTATAAATGCTAAAAGCCTAAAACTCTATTTGGTAATGTACTAAATTTTAGGATTTACTATGTAAAATATGTTTTTTAAAATTAGGTAAAAAAATTTTAAAAAAATTTAAGCCACGTCAGTGCTAAATTTAAGAAAAAAAAATAAAAAATTAAATCTGGAAGAGAGATAGAATCTGACATGGATGCCACATTAGGTGGGATGCACTAAACCGTAGAAAAATCGGTGGGACAAACATAATTTGTAGTAGAGTGAGTCAAAAGGTTTTGGAATTTTGAAATGCGACATCAATTTGTAATTTTCTTTAACAAGTATACACACATCCAATCGAATTTTGTTGCCAAATAAGTTCCTATTAATGTCACATATCTAACAATATCAAAAAAATTGCCCCTCTCAAATTCCTCACAATTGGACAATTGCAACATTTTAACTTCATCCCATATGCGGATATTTCAATCTGTTAAAAGCTCCTATATTTATCTTCACATTGCTCTCAAAGAGGCAAGGCAAGCAGGCAACCGGTCTCTCTTATGTCTTAATCTTTCACTTGGTCTTGGCTGCTCTGTCTTTTTAATAGTTGCCTTTCAGCTTCTTCCCGTTTCTCAATGTTTCGTAATTATCAAGCTCCATCGTACTTAATTCTGCCTTTTAATTTTATACAACTTCACCACGTTGCTTCTTGAGTTGCATTTGAGCCTCGGACAAACCCTGATTGACCTCTTCATTGTCTGGCGCTTCTCTTTGCAACATTTCGTAGTCTTTTATCGAAGCTTCCCATTTCCCCAACTGTTACATGAAACAGAACATTCAATTTTTAGACACTATTGCACAAAATTTATGGCTTAATTCCCTTTTTGCCTCTTGAATTTGTACGATTTGAACGTTTTGCCCCATAAACTTTAATTTTAGACATTTTGCTCTTTGGGACTCAAACAGTAACAATGCCATGTCAGCAACGTGACAGCACATCACGCTTACCCTTTGAGCGGTATTGACGTGGCTCCAAATTATGAGTTCAGGGGCAATACGTCTAAAATTGAAGTTTATATATAATAAAACGTTCAAATCGTACAAATTCATGGGGCAAAAAAAAGGGCATTGACCCCAAATTTTATAGGCAAAAACACAAGAATATGCGAGTTTCTCACCTTGAAATAGCAATCGGCTCTTCTTAGTCTAGCTTTGAAGTAAGCAGGGCGGAGATTAAGGGCACGGGTGCAGTCCTCAATGGCCTTTTCATAGTGACCGAGCTTGGACCGACAAGCAGCTCGGTTGCACAACAAGACCGAGTTGTTTGGGTCCTGGTCAAGCCCTTCGCTATAAGCATCGCAAGCTTCCAAGAAATTTGATGCCTTGAAAAGCTCATTCCCATTGGATCGAGCTGCTGCCACTGCTCTCGCTTTCCTCATCACGTTATTGGCCTCTCTGTTGTTCGAGTCAAGCCTAACCGCTCGCTGTATTACCGCCAAGGCATCATCAAATCTTCATTCCAATCATCCAAAACAACAAAAACCCATTATCAATTCATTAGTTGCCTAAACGTTTCATGTATTTGATTGATCAAAAAAGTCAAAATCTTGGTATTGGTCCAATTTATTAGATAAGCTAATTTAAGCTGTAATTAGTTTACTGAAAACAAAGATTCTGCAACAGCTGGCATACATGACATTGGTGGGTGTTTTGGATTCAGCTTAACGAAACTTGGAACAAATTTGCTCTTCAATCATGCTGTTACTATTACCAGTTCAAACAAAGATAAAGGTCAAAAGTTGAACTTGCCTAGAACTTACCAATATTCAATGTCAAACAGGAGGAAACAGAATAAAATGATTAGTACTTAATTAAAATAAACTAAAGTGGGGGAGTTAGGTGCCCAGTCATGACAAACAAAACAATTAACCCAAAACCCAATCATTTTGTGCAAATTTAATTATACCCATTTTTTGGTAGGTAATAAACTTGAAAGTCAGATTTTGCCAGCTCTAACCTTTACTCTGTTTTTTTTTTTTGGAGATAATTAAACTTTACTTTGTTTTTGGTTCCTCTTTTCCCAGCAAGATTCTCCTTTTGAGCTGTTTTACAACATAAGCTTAGCATCACAAACTCCCTACATTGCAAACTTAACATTACTCAATCGGTTTAGGGTTTAGGGGTTTCCTTTTTATCAATAGGCCCTTAATTATATACTTTTTTGTCTGAAAAACAGTACTATATATCATTTCTAGGTTCCTGCATGACTTAATTTTATACAAATAACTTTAGAACACTAACCTGCCGGCGGCCATGTCCACCTGAGCTCGAACAACTAGCAAATTCGCGTTACCGATAGGCCCAAAGTATTTGGTGCAGTCATCAATGTCGAAATTTGGACCTTTCAATAATGTTTCATCAGCCTCTTGGTGTCTGTGGACTTTCAACAAGGCCTCGGCTTTCAATGCATATATCTTATAGCACAACATAACAAGAAGGAAAACAGAGTTATTAACTATGAAAGATAATTGTAATGCTAAAATTTTGATGGGATTTGATTATTTATGTATGACTAATTACCTGTGGAGCAGAATCTGCACCAGCATTCATAGTTGAATCTGTTTCTTTGATCAATGTGTTCCAATCTCGTTGCCTTTTCGCTTCCGTGCACTTGTTCAAATGTGCCTGAATCAATTTAGCCTTAGCAATGTCTTCACGGTCAGCTTCAAGGCCTGCATGTTTGTAGTGATATATAGCATTTTCCACTTCCCCTAACCTGTTTTATATTGAAAATACTAATTTGAATTTTGGTTGAAAGTTGAAATGTTAAATTTAGAAGAATTTTGTTTCTTTTTCTTTTACCTGAGATATAAATTTGCTAAACGATGATGAGCTCTGTGATAATGAGGTTCAATTCGAATGGCTTCCCGGCACTCAAAAATCGCCTCTAAAATCCTGCCAAGCGCCGTTAAAGCTGCACTTTTGTTGCTACGATATGAAGCCTTGGTTGGATCAATGGCAATGGCTGCTTCATACAAAGCCAAAGCTTCGGCAAAATTCCCATTCTTATAATCTTCATTTCCCATCATTTTTAACGTTTCAGGGTCCATTCTTGTCGACACAGTTTTGCATAAAGATTCCGGTTTCTTCACCACGTTTCCCATTACACTATTTGGATATTTCCCATTTGGTGTTGAACTTGAAACATGATGATCCTCTTTCGCTGTCTTGGGGAGTTGATCAAGAACGTTATTATACGAATTTGTTGTGTTTGTGTTTCCTCCTCCAGGTTGTCTCAAGTTGCCTAAATTTCCAAACAACATCATGTTACTTGACGAAGCCCGAACAAGATTGCTGTTGTTTCCTTTTGTCTTTTGATGATCGACAATCATACTTTCGAGTTCGCCGGAGATACTAACGGCTTCTTTAGGCACCCTTCTTGCTTGTTGGTTGGGTTTCGTCGTTTCAGAAGGTTTCCGTACATGGTTCTGTTGATTTATATTTACAGGGAGTTTGGGATTATTATTTACCGGCAGTTTCACGGTGGGTTTGGCGGCGGGCACTTCTGGTTTAAAAATGGCTGCTTCGTCGGAACCACTTCGTCGCCTTTTTGTGTTTGAGTTTGCTGTTTTAATGCTGTTGTTGTTGCTGTTGATGATATGAATAGGCGACGAACCTGTCGAAGTTGACTTTCTCGGCCAAAAATTCCGTCGCCCTAAAACTGCATTCAATAGGCCGCAACCTGATCTCTTTTCCGGTGACGCGTCCCCCATGTTTCCCGGTTGAGACTTGGGAATGCAGCCTTTTTTTATTACAGAGAAAAATGGTTGTGTGTGTTTTTGAATCAGACAAAGAACATGAACATGTGGGTGTTTCAATTTGGGACTGAAAAGAAACAAGAACAAAAAAAAAAGTTGGTGTTAAGGCCACAAACGAGGAATCATTTATTTGTCAATGGTGAAGAAAAGACATGAAGGTATGAGACAGGAACATAGTTGTTTCAATTTCAGAAATTCTTCTCTTCGTTTTCCCTCTCTTTTTGTTAAAAAAGATGGTACAAAACGGCATGATTAAGATTAGGAAAAAAGAAAGAAAAAGGGAACAAGTTTACAGGAAAAAAAGAGAATAATGATTTACAGTTGTTTTGTTTTATAAAATTTGCAAGTTGGTTTTGATTTGTTGAAAACTTTTTCCCCATTTTTCTTTGGGTTTATGATTTTTTTTTGGTTGATTTTTGGTTGACTCTTGTATGATGTAGGTAGGCAAGCTAAAGACCCGGTCCAAGTTTAAATGAGGATCTCTAAATTTTTAGAAAGGAAAAAAAAAATGGAGGTTTCCCATAATATTGTCAATCTGTCATGTTTGTTTGCTGTTACAACCCAATTCAGTTTCATTCATGAATATTTTTGAATAGTATAAGATAGAATCAAAGAGAGAGGAAGCCACGTTTTTGTTTTAAATCTTAACAATCTTATATAAATCTTTTAATTAGTTGAGTTTATAAGTAAAAAGTCCATATCTTTTTTGATTCATAGTATTTGACATTAGAGCATTGCTACATAACCACAAAAATTGTTCCGAAATTTTGTCCTTCATGACGTGCTGTTACACGATTGGTTAAGCAAATTGATCCCATCACTATTTAAGTAGGGTTTTGTTACAAAAGAGGGATGACCCCACATAACACATCATTCAGGATAAAATTCTGGTCAATTTTTCTGAACATTTAGAATTTTCCTTGACATTAATATATTGTTATCCAATGATTGAGGAGTAGGCTACCATGAATTGGCCATGAAAGAAATTAGGAACAAGGCTACCATGTTGTTCAGAAATAGTATCAAATTCAAATTGGATCATGGAATCATGAGATGTTGATTGATTCAATAATATTATAATAAGATAATCTACTCTGTCTTTTTTCCCTTCTTAGCATTCACTTTGAAAATGAATGACATCCAAATTTTCATTTCCCTAAACAGAATAGATGGCTACTTCAATTTTGATTAACTCCTAAAGTTTCTAATTACAATGAATGATTGAGTATTACTTCAAACAGATTAAGGTAAACACAATTTCATGTCTATGTCTATAAGGAGATCTTTGTCTTGGTTAAAAAAAAAAGCAGGGAAACAGGGGATCAATAAATCTATACAAATCATAGGGGCCATTTACAGTTTGGGTGCTTAGAAATAATTACAATTATTATGAGTCTTTTTTGGTCCATTGTTTATTTATAATTATAAATGAAATTCATGGGGCAATGAAGGATGTTGATAATTAAGTTTGCTTATAACTTATATTATATTATGCTTTAATAGTTCTTCAGCTTTGTTATGGTTAATGGACTTCCACATTTGGTGGATTTTGCCAATACAATCATCTTTCAATGCATATATGATAAAACTCTGCAAAGTCTTGTGTAGATTAATGTATATGTATATTCAAACTCCATATATAATACAATTTCCTGCTAGAAATTTCAGATTAATTCAAGTACTTTCAAGATTACACAAATATATACATCTTCGTTATACAATTAATCATTCAATCTTCTTCCTGTCTCCCAATCAGAACTCTCAACTTTCTTTCCCTTCTAATTAAGGGTAATATTTCGTTTCATTGTTCTTCCTGGCGCAGCATCCAATGCAAAAAATGATGAGAACGAACACTGTTTCACAAATTAAGGCAATACCAATATACAATGCATCCCTTCTGAGATCTCCAACAAACGCTTCCTTGCATTTATCGCAGTCGTAGCATTTACCATCAATCTGATTGTTCCAAATCTTGCAATCACCATCATTCTTGACCAAACCAGTTTCCGGAACTTCCCAAAACGTTGCATTTCTGAACACAAATCCACAGTCTTCTGGTGGCATGCAACAGCCATTCTGCAAATGAAGAACAGAAAAAAAAAAAGAGAAAAAATGAAAATTCCGAAATGGGGTTTAGAAAAAATGAACAATTTTATCCACCTTGAACTCTTCTAAACCCTTGGCTGTTGAGTTCATGGCCATGGCCTGGCAAAATTGGCCTTGAAGCAAGCAATTCTTGACAGAAGGCCAATTTTTACCGACCATTTGTTGCACCCAAGTTTTCTGCGCAAGTTCTTTGGTTTGAGAGCTTGCAGTGGCTATGTAGAACGTCAAACCGGCAGAAACCACGAGTCCGACAAACCATAGAATCAATATGGCCATGTAAATCCAAAGACAACAGTTGGATTTGCAACATGAACCGATCAACCCTATTAAGGAAATCACTATGATGACAATTGCTATGGCCAATAAATGGCGCATCGCCAGCTTCACGCACTCTGTTGCCCAATGGTTACGAATACTTAAACCCCAGATTACCATTCCAATGCCTATAATCAAACCCAAGAAATTCATAATCCCCAAAACGATGTTGCTACAACGAGCCATTTTGCTTTTTGATCTTCCTTTCCTTTTGTTTTTACCTTAGTTTTTGTTTGTGATGATCTTTACAGAATTTTGGTCTGGTGTTTTATAAGGCCACAGCCCACAGTGTTCTGTTTGTTTGTTTGCAGTTTTCATCTGTCTTTTCCTTGTTAAGGTTTTGGTTCTTAATTTTATTAAAATTTTGTTCATATCGGTTTTGTATGTTGGTTTCCTTAACTATATGTTTCTTTTATAGTACAATTGTTTGTTCATTTGGGACTGATTTGTGAACTGTCATCTTTTCCTTCATTATGGTAGCTGTTCTAAAAATAAGATGTCCAAAACCATCCTAATTGTCAATTAGTTATAATTGATTGGGCTAAAAAAAATTTAATCTGTCAAATTGATTTGATGACATGTGGATAAATTTGTAGAGGGAAAATTAATCTGAAAATTGAAATCTTATATTAATTAATTAACGTGGTTAAAATTATGAGGCAAAATTGGGAAATTGCTCTTCCTAAAACAGAAATTAAGACATCAGAAGAGACACTTGCGCTTCAGAGGATAAAATTGAGTGGAAGAATCAGCTTGTCATCCAACTATGCTATATCTTTGATTCCCTTCTTAAAATTGTCAAATTTCAATCCCTAGTCTCCTGTTGATGAACTGCATCCTACTCATATGTGGCATTTCAATTGAATCCTAAGTGAAAAATTGAACTCTATGGGGAGGAAATGTATCCCCAAGGAAAGACAAAAGAACACTATATCTTTTTTTTTCTACCCAACAAAAAGGGTATAGGGTTAGTTTCAATTTGATTGTTTCTACCCTTGAGAGATAAACAGTGTCTGCGGCATGAAAGCGGGCACCATAGCCATGCTACTGAGGTTTCAAGTTTGGACTTTTCTTCACTTCCTTCAATATTTCCTTTGACAGTTCACCAGCAGTGTACTCTACTCCAAAGCATCTAACAACCTTCATTTTTGGGTCTATCAAATACCTGCACATTTAAAAGAGAGGCTGCATCAACTTCTAAAGATAGACAGAGAACTTAAAGAGAAGGGATGTGTCCCTGTGTGTTTCAGTGTTAGGAAGTTGGAGTTGGAACATACATGTTGTGAGAAGACTCGACAAGATAATCATCTCCTTCTTCTTGAACCTTCCTGAAAAACACACGATATTCTAGTGCCATTTGCCTCACAGAATTAACAGGTCCAGTCAATCCCACAATTCTTGGATCAAACTCTGCACTTTGAAGTTGGGCAATATATTAGCCAAGATGCTTCAAAACCAAGCAGAAATAGCTTATATTGCCACATATTTATTTACAAGGAAACACAAACCTTTGAGGTAGGCACGG
Source organism: Corchorus capsularis (assembly GCA_001974805.1). Classification (NCBI taxonomy): domain Eukaryota; kingdom Viridiplantae; phylum Streptophyta; class Magnoliopsida; order Malvales; family Malvaceae; genus Corchorus; species Corchorus capsularis. The sequence goes on along the minus strand of AWWV01014536.1, from coordinate 36,947 downwards.
AGGTGTGCAGGAGTATCACGCTGAGGATCAATTGTCACAAATACAGGTAAAACCTTAACATTCTCTTTCGACTCTTGATCCAAGCAAAACACAAGATGTCAGGAATATTACCAGCCAAATACTTAATATAACACTTAAATCTGGCTAAAGGGTCATACCTAATGTTTCTGTAGCCTTGGCCATCATTCGAACCTGATCAGGTCCAACATCAGGAGATGATGTATAGCCAAAGTAGAGGAGAACCCAGTTACCAAGAAAATCCTTTTCGGTAACAACCTGATTTTCTGTATTAACCAAAGTGAATGGACCACCGATAACTGGACCTGCCGTTGTAATGCAACCACAATCGCTGGCGCTGCCCTGATCTGCTCAACATAAAATGAGAAGACATGTTAAAAAAGAGAAATCTAAGTGATGTTTATTGCAGAATCCTTTCTTAATTGGCTAGATTCATTGACATATTGAAACCCACTGGCTTATTTGTTGAAACCCTCTTCTTTTTTTCCCCTGGCCAGAGTATCCCTTTTTAAACCCAGGGCCTCCTATACTATGTGACCTTCCCTAAATCCAACCAATGTAAGAAGAAGTCTAAAAATAAAGCAACAAATGCTATATGGCTGTTGGAACACAGCCTTTTGGGCCTGACTGAGACACAGATAATAATATGATATACATAAATGGCAATATGATAATGACTTAGTTTTGGCACAATAAGAAGCACAATTACCAGCATAAGTAAGCAGAAAAAGAAAAACTAAGGAGAAGCTCCCCATTCCAACACAATCTAAGCACAAATGCATAAGAAGTGAAAGGAATAAGCTATTTGTAGGTAATTAAATATGATTCACATAATTCAAACTCATGATCAGCTCAACCATTAGTTCAAGTGAAGTGAGTTCACTGCTTGTCTCATATAATATCTTTTACTTAGAAAAACGCCAACAACAAACACATCCAGAAACTTCAGTCTATGAAATTACACAAAATGTAGGGAGGTAGAAATCATATATATCGAAATTTCAACAGCCTAGTTTTCAACCCCTGGCCAATAGATACCAAGATTCCAACACCTGAGCATTTTATTTGACAACAATAGAATATAAACAACTTACCTAATGGAATTTTTCTTCTCTGATCATTAAGATGAAGCAAAGTTATAAATCCACCAAAACCCAGTAGAGCAGCAGGCTGCAAAGATAAGGATGAAAATAAATGTTAGGCCACACACAAAGTCCCCATTCACAATGTAATGAAGGAAAGGTAACATATCAACAGGCAATCACAGAAAGACTGAGACAGCATACCACAACATATGCACCCCATGAGCGAGAAGCAGAAGCCTGTTGTTCTACATTGACAACAGGATGACCAGTTTTTGGCTTTCCATAACCATTTTTCGCTGACTTTGAATAGCCAGAAGATTGGATTCTCTTGGATGGACCAAACCTACACATTTATGTAAACATTAAAAGCCATAACTTCGCCAATTTATACTAAAAATTGATTCATGCCAAGACCTATAACTATAAGCCACAATCTTTCACATATAAGGAAAATACATTCATTTGGTAACTAACCCAAATCACCATTCTCGATTGTAGAACAATTCCAGCATACAAAAGATTCTAAAGCTCACGATCTTGGCACTCTACTAGTATATTACACTAACATTAAACTACCAAAAAAAAGAAAAAGAAAAAGAAAAGAAATCTTTAGGCTTATCATGGATGAACCCAAACTCAAGAATGTTACAGACTTACAGCCTTACAGGGAAAAAAACTGAAAAATGAGGAATACATATATTTCCATATCCAATGTTAAAAATGAAAACCCCACAACTTTTTTTTCTTTGGCACAAACAAAGAAGATGAAAACCCACTAATTATAAAAGCAAAAAGAAATCAAAAATTGGGAACAGGGATCGAAGTGTGACCTTTGAAGTAGATTGGCAGTTTGGGTGAAGCGTTGCTTGGAGGAAGAGGCAATCAAACGAGCAAGAGTCATTGTTTATTTCTGGAAAATATATCGGAGAATTTTGTCTTAAGAGCCAAAACCCATTTCTTTGTTTCCTTTTTTTTTTATACAGAAAGAATCAATAAGAAGCAGCTGAGCAGAAGGGGCGCAGCTTTTTTAATTTTTACTTCAATTAAAGAGATTTTCCTTGATGGCCAAGCTCATATTATTTGAAAAAATAAAAATAAAAATAGAGAGAAAATAAAATTCATTAGTACAACATATAATACAATTGACTCTGTCAAGCTCGAAAGCTCGAAGTTTTATGGTTTTAGCCCAAAATTTAGGCCCATGCAAAGTCCATGCAATTGCCTATGAAGTTTTGGCCTGTGTTATCAATAATGCTCAATATAGTTATGTGTGTTCTATCTAACCAAGGCAAAAATACCTAAAAAAAATTAGTAATTAAATGGTTTAATTGATAAAATCGTCCTTGAACTTGCAAAAGAACTGTTCAGTATTTGTTACTTTTAAGAAAGGTCTCGAATCTTATGAATAGAAAAAATGATTGTTAGGAGAGTTTTATCTTGTAATGTGCCAACTAATTTCGACCAATTTTAACTTGTAAATATATCGACGATTTGACACCCCAAACTACTACCCTTGTCATTGTAATGTTTGAATTTCCAATTTTTGGATAAATTGATCCTTTATGAAATGGAAGACAAATAAGTTGCGAATTCCATAAAATATAAGTGTAAAAATGACTTTGAGAAAACTATTAGTCTTCCATCAATTAGGGTTTAAATTGACAAAAATGATAGCTTACAGACCAAATTTATAACTCACATGATTAAATATTACTCCCTCGTCCCATATTATCTGTCAACTTTTCCCCTAATAGTATTATCTGTCAACTTTTCCCCTAATAGAAGTGGACAGATAATATGGGACGGAGGTAGTATTCTTTTTTCTCTAACAAACCTCAGCATATCCATCATAGAGTACTATTCATCTGATCACTTCTAATAAACCAATACATTTGTACTAATTCAAGCAGCACCATACATCTTTGCACCATTGATGTTGATTTCCAAATTTGGCAATGTTTTTTGGTTCATACTACTTTTTATTACTTGTAAGGATAAGGATACAGACCGGAGAGACAATAACTACTAGTAGTAATAGAGATTACATAAACAAATTAACAAAACAAAAAAAAGATTGAAATTAAAATCTACTATATGTTCATAATTATTGCAATATTGCTACATGCTTCCAAGTCTTTCCACTGGTTGTGAAGCCAAATGCTTTGTCTTCAACTTTAGAATTGCATTAGCTGGATTCAAGCTTTTAGGGCAGGTTGCAGTGCAATTCTCTATAACCCTGCAACTATACAATTTCTTGAAGTCTTCTGTCAAAGCCTGCACCCTTTCCTCAGTGAATTCATCCCGGCTGCAGCCAACATAAATCAAATCCCAGACTCAAAAAACTTTTAACAAATCACCAATATATACATACAAATCCTTTTGTTTTTGGTTCAATTTGACATTAATTATTACCTATCGGAAATCCATCGAAAAGAATGAAGCAAAGCAGCAGGGCCAAGAAACAGTTCAGGGTTCCACCAGTAAGAAGGGCAAGAAGTAGAACAGCAAGCACAAAGTATGCACTCGTAGAGCCCATCTAGCTTCTTCCTATCAGCAGGGGATTGCTTATATTCTCTTCCATCTTCCGGTGGCCTTTTGGTCTTAAGCCATGGTTCAATTGACCTTAATAATAATTTGTACATACATAACTCTCAATCAAATTTTGTAATTACTATAAGATTAGAAGAAAATTAATTAATTACCTGTATTGCTGGTAAAAATTGGTAAGATCCACAACCAAATCTTTAATGACATACATGTGAGGCAGGGGAGTAATAATGGTGGGCTTGTTAATGTCAGCATCAATGGGTTTAAGGCAAGCAACAGTGTTGGTTCCATCAATGTTCATAGCACAAGACCCACATATCCCTTCCCTGCATGACCTTCTGTAACTCAAGCTTGAATCATCCTCTGCTTTTATCTTTTGCAATGCATCCAATACCTACAAAACCAGACAATTAAGAATTTTAACTGATTTTTTTCAACTTTTTTTTTTCCTCTTTTGCTAAAGAAGTGATTTTTTACCATGGGGCCGCAATTGGAAAGATTGACATAGTAAGACTGGAGAAATGGCTTGTTCTGGCCAGGGCTCCATCTATAGATCTTGAACTCCTTGTGAAGCTTCTTCACTCTGTTTTGAATATCTCCTTGTGTTTCCACTGCTACTTCTGCATGTTGTTGCGCAGCTGGGTGGCCTTCAAGCACTGGGAAACTTTGCTTCTTTGGGTCTCTCCCTAAAATCCGAGCTACTTTATTGTAGCCATGGCGCAACCAGCTCTTTGACATTATGGTTTCCCTTCTTTCTCTTCGACTGAAATTCAGGAAGCATCGACATTGCCTATTTTAAGGCGTTTCAATTCCCTGGGGACACGTATGGTTTGCATGGCTGAAACGTGTTGGAAGGATATATGCAGTGCTGTGCTGATTGCCTGATTCCAACATTAAAAATTCTTCTGAGCTATGTTTAGTAGATTCCCAGGTTACTTTGGGTTTCTAGATTACATTAGAAACCTTGGTCGGCCTTTATTTGAGTTTGGGCTTCGTTTGGATCCAAAACTTTGTTGACAAAAGTTCTTATTCATTTGGATTTTGGACCCAAACTTTGCCCAATCTTTTCTTCCACTTGATGATATTAATTGACTTAATAAATTCTTTTTTTGTGAAAAAAAAGCATGAAATAACAACTAGCTAAGACACAGAAATCACGATGGAAAGCAACACTTCGTGCATCTGCATCCCGTAATTTTCTTATGTCATCAGGTGGTTCAAACAGTAACTCAAAGTCATGCTGCATTAGCTAACTAATTTACATAAAATTTCCTAATAAATTCACAAAATACTATTACTTTATTAAATTTTCCAGTATTCATCATCAATTCATCAGCCATGGGTCAGGTGATAGGGTACTAGACTTTTAGTTCCAGAAACCTGGATTTGTCACTATAGATTATATGAGTGTCAAATATAAACTCTGTATTTTGAGATTGAATATGAATATTCATAGTAGACTTCCAAGGGAAAAAGAAGCTTTAGCCATCTAGTAAAACTCAATTAGGCCAGAGAGCAACGGGATAGAAACAAAATAGTTACTCAAATTTTGAAAATACATAAGGAAAAAAAGAAATCCCCAGCTGTTCCAATCAAGAGTTGCCAAATGGAAGTAGGCAAAAACAGGGGAAAGTTTGGTGACCACGAGGCCCAAAAAGATTTCACAAAATGACAGGGGAGTTAGCTGTAATATGACACCAATATCCATCAGATTTTGTCAACCAATTTTGCTGGATTTTGGTTTTGGTCAGAGCCTTGGATCCGGTGCTTCCTTCTTCTTGCTCAAAACATTACCAACATTATTGTCAAGTGTCAACCCTACTCCTTGTTCTTCTTCCTTCCCAAAGGCCAAAACCCAAACCCCATCTTCTTAAATTAATCAAACCTCCCAAATTCGAAGGACCCACGGCCACTTAAAAGCATCTAAACAAAATACTTACTGTTAAACTGCTTAAGGACCACCTTGACCATCCCTTCTCTGCTAGACTTTTATAATGTTTGACCCTCAAATCACCCATTTGAAATTTGATTTTTCTATTCCAAACTTTGGCGACTTATTGAATTTTGGCCTCACCTTCTGCAGCCTATGCTCAATTATAGTACAATTTTTTGCAGACATGCTTGGTCTCTGCTACTCTGCCATGATGCATAATTTTCAATATCATGGTTTTTCAAAGTAGAACTGTCCAAGTTTTGGGTCATGGGTTGGAAAATATTACAATTTGTCTAACTTTTTGTGGGTTGTTTTTCTTTTTAATCAAATTAGCAAAAAAAACTGGAAAGAAAAGGAAAATTTTGTTCAAACTTCTTGTAGGTGTCGATTTTAATTTTATTTTCATGGATATTGTTATTTGTTAATTAGCCAAAGACTAGTCTTATTGATATGTTGGTGAATAATGCTTGGCTATACATCATTTTCATATCAAATCCAATGATTTTTATCAAACTTTGATGTTCAACATATGGAAAAAGCCAAGCTCTTATAGCTGGCCAAGAACCAGAAAAAAAAAAAAAAAAAAAAAAAAAAAAAAAAACAAAAAACAAAAAACAAAAAACTTCAATTTGTGATTCAAATTTGAGAAGTACTTCTCTGCCTTTGGTCCCAAAAGGAACAAATAAAAGAAGTAGCAGCTTTGATGTGAACATGTGAACCAGTCCTCGTGATTTATTATATACTATAGTACTATAAAATCTCTTACATATAAATTTATTAAAAAATAAAAATAAAAATTTAATTTGATCATGAAATTAAAATGTATATAGTTATGGTAGCCATATAGTAGTGAACTTGCTACGCAGTTGACCAAACATTGAAGATTAATAAAGTTAATTAATATCAAAGTGCAAGGAAGTTTCAGAAAATAAGTCAAAAAGAAAGAAAAAACAATGGGAGAAAAGCAAGAAATGAAATGAAAGTGGTGTCTAATCATGTGTGTAAGCAGCGTAAAACTTAAATTAACTTAATGGGGTTAGGTAACCTTTTTGATTATTGAATTGAAGATCATCAGATTGATTGCTATGTATTCCCGAAATTTGTATCATACTTACTATATATATGACCCACAACGCACAATACAAATAAAATTAAATCATTTTTCTTATAGCTTAAACAATAATAATAATACTTCTAAACCATTTTTTCATTAAATTTATAAATATATATATACAGCTGTTTTAGATACGAGTTCGTATTCATGTTGTAAAGTTATGTGGATTCTAGGATGGGTGGTGAAGAATATGACCAGAGAAGAGCCACCATTAATATATTTATAAAAAGAAATATAAAAAAAAGAAATATAAAAAGAGAAAGAAAAGGACAAAGAAAAATATTCTTATGAGCAGTCCAAAAAATTCTGATTTTGAGAATATATTTTGATCTAGAGAATGAGAATTTAATTTGTCTCGCTGTAATATTAATATATAGTAGCTTGGAAAATTCGTATTCATAACAACAAAATGAGAGGGGGGAAAAATGTCGTTCGTTTGCATGATGCTTTTCAGACGATATACCCTTGCCGAGTTGGGGTTTCAACCTAAATTTCAATACTGTTAAATATGGATAAAATGTGTGTATCAAATCAACTAAAATACCTATCATATATATTACAAAAGAAATGTATTTTAAGTAGACTTGGTAATTCGTGTTCTGACACGACATGACACGGCATGACACAAGATACATTTAGTCATGTTCGTGTTTGACTTATCGTGTCTCATGTCTGGAATCGTGTCGGACACGACGATTAAGATTATCGTGTTTCGTGTTCTAATCGTGTCAAGACACGATTAACACGTTTAAGACACGAGTGACACACTTTAATTAACAGATTAACACGATGACACGAAAAACCTGTTACACGACACATTAGACACGTCTAATTAAAACCCTTAAACAACCTATATTCCGAATTTCTAATATACCCAAATAATTATTATAAAAAATATATATACTCAAATATATATATAGTTTAGTTGATTGAAATATTTGAAAAATTGTATTGTGTCAAACGTGTCGTGTCGTGTCAAGACCTGTTACACGGCTTAATCGTGTCATGTCGTGTCGTGTCCCGTGTACACATTTATAAACAGGTCTCGTGTTCGTGTTTGGATTTCGTGAAACAATTAATAATCGTTTCGTGTTCATGTCAGGCCTAATATGTGTTTATACCCTATATAAACACGACACGAAACACGAATTGCCAGGTCTAATTTTAAGAGTCTCACTTTTCTACTGTATTTAATGAGTATCTTGTTAAATAATATATCATGAAATTGTTTATGTATGGTATAGTAGTACTTCTTAGAAAATTACGAGTTATACCCCCTCGACATAAGTCTACCAAAAGTAGATAGGCAATCTGAGCCTCCACGATTCTCTTTAATAGACGATTTGTAAGTTCAAAAAAATCGTAGATGAAAGTTTAATGGATCCGTAAATCTCCTATGTTATTTAGTATATAAGCTATTATTAGGATCGGAGTCATATATTTGCGCATAATACTAACATTGAATCTTATAATCCTATGATTTAAAGTAATTAATGTTGATAACTAAATTATCAAAATCTATAATAAATTTTACAAATTTTTGTTTGGATGGGAAATAAATTAGTTGCTAGTAAAGTTTACCATATGCGCTATGTAAGTTAAAATATTTAGCCTCCTCTTTTTATATGAAGTTGGTCAACATTTTTCACCATAAGGCAAGCCAACTTACGCAAGTAAAAGGGGTTTAGATTTTCCATTTCTTCGTCTAAAGAATAAATATCTTTATTCTTTAAAAGCACATGAAACCTGATGAATAGAATACTAGTATTACTTTTACTATATTTTGGCCAAAAAAAAAAGTAAAGAAGCTATATATACAAAAAGTCCCTCTAAAAATTAATTTTTTTATTTACAGAATAAACAACAAAGTTAAAGTTACCATGAACACTAAAGCCGAAAATAGTTACCAACTTGCACTATAGGGAAATGTTTTAAATAAAACTATATAGTATATAGTAACAAATTAAAGATCAATTTGCCTATTTTTTTTTATAATAATATTGAGGCCACAAAGCTCGAAGAACAGGAGGGGTTAGGTCAAGTTTGGAGGACAACCCCGATTGCAATGCTTAAGGCTTTTAAGTTTTAACAGTTTGTGCTCAACTTGAAGCCGAATTTGGTACATCTGCTTTATATGGTTGGACCATAAATAACTATATAAAAACATTGTTACAACACGTTATTAATTAGATAGCTTCATTTGTTTGTTGTGGGCTGAGATTTTGACTTTTTAACCAGCTTATGCTTTTAATGTAACACTAATTATATATTATAATTAGTACTATATATATAAACCATCCATCGTACATTCTAATGATATGTAATTTTGGATTAGATTTTTTTTTTGAAAGATAGAATATTGTTAAGAAAAGAGGCGGGTACATAGGGGTGCCTTATTAAAACCACCAAAAGGAAAAATCCTGTGGGAAAAATCTCGTGGGAAAAATCCAAAAGAATTAGATAACAAAGTGTTTTAAGTTTTAGAATTTTTGATATCCTTAGATAACAGAGTCTGCCAAAATTCTTGAAAATAATGGAATTTGCACATTAATTTCCAAGATATATATAGATATATCACTATTATTAAGTACCGAAAAAAAATATATACTCCTCAAAAAAATCAAAAAAAAAAAAGGCTGGGCTTTCATAAACAGTTGGATTTCGTTAATATGAATAGTTGAGGCGCAATTTTTATTACCATGATCAGCTTATATATGGTTTTACGGAGACTTTTGTTAAAATCTTGCAATACAGAAAATTCTTGCTTAAAAGAAAAAGTGTATACTACATTTGTTTTTTAGGTAAAAAGTGTATACTACATTTGATTAGCTTAATTGGCTTCTAGATACATAATTGTAATTAATTATTCATATATAAATTAAAATTTTATAATACAATTCATTCAAAAAAAAAATTATAATACAATATTGAATGGTTGTATATATATATGATCATTAATTGATCCCGAAACAAGATGGTTAATTTGCGTTTATCATAAATAAAAGTCCTTGGAAACGTACAAGATGTCAGCAATTATTTATGTGGTGAACTGTTACAATCAAAGACCATGATAAAAACAATGCATGGCTTATTGCTACGTATAAACAAAATAAACCATATAATATTTTCTAATTATATATCTTGGTAGTAATTAAAAAAATATAAATGAATGAGATAAGATTTAGATGAAAAGTTAATTAATTATTTAAAGCATGTATGTGCAATCAATCCTTCCACATATATACTTCAATCAAAAAGAATGAAAATGAAAAACGAACCCAAAAATAGAAAGCTATTTGCCTAATTGCAAACTCAAGAATAACTCAACTCAATTGTTTGTTCTAGATAATGCTAGTATGATTAATTAATTATTAATTAATTAATAATTATTATATAGTAATCATGAGATCCCATTGTAAAAAGCATGAGGTTTTGTCTATATGATAATTGCTTAATTTGAGTTTATTTTTATTTTTTTAATTTTTGGGTTAGTATATATGGATAGATAGCACTTTTTGTATATAGGGGATAGAGGGAAGAGGGGGAAATTATGATTTTATGACAAAGGTGAGGTGAGACATCAAAGAATATCCCCATCAATCGGACGGTCGAGATCACAAAAGCGACTGCAAATGCATCCTTATGTGAGCCACAGCTTCATTGAAAACGATGGCAAGTCCAATCAATCCACATTTTTGATACCTCCATTTTTAAAACCAATCCTTTTTTATTTTTTATTTTTATTTTTAATGCACATTGCACACCCACACTTTTCTTTTTCTTATTTTTTCTTTAAAATAATAAAAGAATTAAGGTGATTTAGTTTTACAGTCTCAAGCAACTTAAATCAGACATAATTAGGTAAATGATTTGAGAGCCTTAAATGCCACACGTCCCTTTTAGTTTTATTTTTGTAGTACTTCATTGATTCATTTTCAACTTTTTACAATGTTAGTATACCCTTTTTTTAATATTAAAAATATACACAATATATTTACATGTACATAATACTTATTTAGATTTAAAATAAATTTTGCAAACAAATTTTAATTATTGGTACATTTTAGAACTTAAATAATACTCTCTTCGTTCTGAATTAAATGATCACATTAGATTTTTTTTAGTCAAACGAAATCGTTTTTAACCATTATTTATGAAAAATTTATATACAATTAAAATTTTAAAAAATATGTTTTGATAAATTTAAGTTTTAAATTTTCCAAAGTTTATTTTAAAAAAATTTTAAAAATTTATTTTTATAATAATTAATGGTCAAAGATGACCTTGTTTGACTCAAAAAAAATCCAATGTGACCATTCAATGCGAAATAGAGGGAATAATAGTAATGTCACTTTTTTAGTACTATATTGTAGTATTAGATTATTATGCTTTGTTCCCGGGACCTTTTTCTTCTATTTCCTTTGCTTGATGTTTTAATAATTTGTAGTACTTGTCATGAATGAAAGAAGTATTCTCTAACTTTTACTTTTTACAATGGTCGTATTATTTTTTACACACATGCAAAATCTTTGTACAATATTATATATCTATATAAATTTTATGATGATTAAATAGATGGATCACTATATATTACTTAATCGTAATATGGTACAAAGTAAAACTATATATTCAACCCAAAAAGACTATATATCGAAGTGCCCAAGATCTCATGTAAATTGAATAGACATGAGGCTAAATTAAAAGAGGGGAAAAAAAGGGAATAATATAAAAAGAAGAAGCCGATGGGTATTGGGCAGCAGAGGACTTTACGTGCAGACATGAAATACGTGAGGATTCAGATTTTAGGGTTAGGGTTTGGTGTTGTAGGGGCAAATACAGACCATAGATCATAAATTATAGATGAAAATCATTTTAAAAAAAGGAATTTAAATTACACGTATTATGACAAAGACCCCTGATTCTTCATATCCAACCCAAGTAATTAATTACTATCATTTAAAATAAAATAATAGTATTTTATACAATCATAATTTATATTCCAAAATCCAAATGGTATAATAATTAATTATAATATAATTAGTTTTAATTATGTTAAAGTTAATACTAGTTGAACTAGCTTATTCTTTTCGTTCAGACAGTTGCAGCAAACTTAACGTGTTGTTCAACTGATCCAATAATATCCATCCTAACATTAAAATGGAGCTTCTTTCTCCATCTTTTGTGTTTAAAACAGAAGAAATTTTCATGACATTCTGATCATTAAAATAAACTAATTAATTAATTAAAGTGTAAGAGAAGAATAGATATAGATAAGATAATATAAAAGAATAGAGAAGAAAAATCATGATTTTCCATAAACAATTTCAACAGAGGAAGACTGTGAAAGATTCTCTGAGGTTCCTCAGATCAATTATATAACCCCAGATTATGATTTTTTATATATAATATAATTTATAATATTGTTTTTTATAATCACTGACTTGGTCAAAGGCTGTGGCTACGGAATAGTAGTAATTATTTCTTTTATATTTTATTTATTATTTTTGCTCATTTATTAGTTTGTTATACCAAATAATCTGTAAAGAAGTAGACAGAAACAGTAACCCTTACCTTTTTTCCCCTATCATTAAACCTAAGTTACCTAACCTTGTTAGCTTAAGAAAATTTTAATTTTAGTTTTACATAAATTGATGTTTCCTATTAGAACTAATAATATTATAATTCAATTTAGTTTACTGTATATATAGTATTATTATTATGATTTAAAACAGGAAGAAATTTAAAAAATAAAACAGGGTTTTTTTTTATGGGTTATGAAAAGGAATGGAATGGTAGTGATGGTTGTTTATCTTTTTTCTTTTATACCATTCAACAACAACCATCTTCCCTAATTTGTTTGCTTGCCCACCTCATTATTCCCAACAAAAGAAAAATTATTTTCTTACTACTATCTTAAAATATTTACTAAATAATTTAATACATGTTTTTTTTTTGAAAGAGTTCCCTCTCTAATAATATCTACTCTATCTTTTCTTCTTTTCACACTAAATAAATAAAAAAGGGGATCAAATCAAATCAAAGCCACAAATCTATTATACTTTGACCAAGTTGCCTTTTAATCACAGCCTTTCTCTCTCAAACACATGGGTGCCCCACCCTCTGATCTTTATGAGTGAAACAAAACAAAACAAAACCCACAAAGCAGAACCAGAAGCACAAGCACCCTCTCTTTTTGAGAAGAAAAGGCTAGAGTAAGAGAACACAACTCCTTTTTCTCTCTTAGTCTTAACCCCAAAATAAAAAACAGATTTTAAAAGCAAAAAATAAACCCTAATCTCTTATACAAGGCTAAAAGCCAAAAAGGAAGGGGAAAAATATGAGTCCCCCTCCTCATTTTTATTTTTTTATTTTTCACCTTGTCTTCTGCAACAATAATTAATAGTATGGGTTTAGTTTTTTGATGATCCCTTTGAGCTGTTAATTTAATTCCTTTGCTTTAACACATAATACCCTTTTGCTCAAAGACAAAGTAAAAGCAAGCAAAAAACCCACTGTCTTTCTTTGCAGATCAGAAGAAGCTTTTAAGACAACATGGGTACTTTCTGATAGCTCTTCTTCCAGAAGATCTTCCCTCTTTTTTTTTTTTTTTTTCTTCTTCTCTTTCTTTTATTATGTTACCTCATGGGAGCATGCTTTGGTTTTTGTATCTTTCTTCTTAAATGAGTCTGTGAGGAGTGAGTAAGCAAAAGATTTGCCCCCATCTCTCTGTACTCTTCCTTTTACGTTTTTTCCTTTTTCTTTTGCTCTCTCTGGTTCGGTCTGGTTTGGTCTGTCTATTTTTGTTTCCGTTTCTTCTTTTTTTTTATCAATGGATTCTGGTAACAGTGGAAGTATGCAGTCTTCAAGTGGTGGCAGTGAAGAGTATGATTCACGCGCCGAGTCTTCGATTTCAGCTTTTTTGAACCATAATAACCCATCGACTCATATTGGTCATGGACATGGTTCCTTAAACCAACCACCGCCACCTCCACCGCAACAGCACCACTCATCCACCATGTTTGACCCTTTATCCAACTATTTCGACCACCCTTTATCGTCAAGATCACCGCAACTCTCAACAAACCCAAATTCCCTCCTCAATCTGGATGTCGTTTGGTCCAAAAATCTAAGATCTGAACCAAACTGCAATGATCTTGGCGGCGGCGGGTTCATTACCGCCGCCTCATCATCACCGCCAACCCAACAGTTTCAAAGCAGAGCCAGCAGTTTTCCTTCTATGAATCAAATTCCAGAGAACAACAACAAGATAAGTTCAGTTTCAGTTTCAGGCGGCAACAGCGACCAACCAAACAACAATAATATGGTTCGGAATCCAAAGAAGAGATCGAGAGCTTCAAGGCGAGCGCCAACGACTGTTTTGACGACAGACACCACCAATTTCCGAGCCATGGTTCAAGAATTCACTGGGATCCCTGCACCACCCTTTACTTCCTCACCGTTCCCAAGAACACGGCTCGATCTATTTGGTTCATCGATGAGATTATCAAACACCGCCGCCCATTTGGTCGACCCTTCGCCGCCGCCACCGCCGCCGCCTCATTATCTTTTAAGACCCTTTGCCCAAAAACTCCAACCTCCATTTGTTTCTTCTGATGCTTTAACTTCTTCTTCTATTAATCCTAGTACTACTGACAACAACAATAATAATAATATTACTAGTTCTACTTCTTCAACTTCCATTAACTACCAACTACCATCTCAAAATCTCCTCAACATCAACATGCAACAACAAAACCAAAACCCAGTTCTTAACTTCCAATCCCTCCTTCAACAAAAATACCCACTTTCCAATTCTTCAGTTAATCATCTTCTGGGAACGAAGCCTCAAGGAAGTTTGGGTTTGGATGTTCCAACTTCGACCGATCAGTCTGGTCTGAAAATGGGTGTTTTGGAAGAGTTTGGTTTGAGCCACGTCAGCACCAACCTTTCTGGGCTACAAAATATGGCATTGCCGAGAAATGAGAACAGCAGTAATATTCCACAAGGAAGCTCATGGGGAGAAGGAACAGGAACAGGGGCGGCGGGTCAAGAACATGATCAAAGTCTTTTAAGGTCCATCAATGGCGGCAGAGTTTCCAATGGGAAAGTAAGCAACTTGATGATCACGGGTAATTCTTCATCTGATTTTCATGGTGATAAAGCTCCAGAAAATGTAGCAGCTGCAAGAAGTGAAGGTATGGTGGAATCATGGATATGTTCCTCAGATTAGAAGTTTTTTTTTTTTTTTTTCATATATATCAAAATATATATTAGAGTAAAAAATCATCAAAAGGAAAAACAAAAGAAGGGGTTTGGGTTTCATCAAATATGAGAAAATTTCCAGCAAAGATGCATGAAGGAGATGGAATCTTTCTTGTTCTCCCCCATATTAACCATGACTTTCGACATAATTGAAACACTGTTTTTCTTTTTCTTTTTGTCTTTTCTTTTTTTTTCCTTTCCATATTTAAAATCTTAAACCCCTTTCGTTTAATTTAATCATCATATGTGTAAATAATAATAGTAGCTATATATATATTTTTTCCTTCTTTAATTTGTCACATTTTATCATATATATATATATATATACATTAATGTTATTTATAATTAATGATGTTCTTCATGGCCATTTTTTCAACGTATCCTCTCAAATACTATTGTATAAAATGTGAATGGTAGAGCTGGAGTTCCTTTTCTTGTTCATATATACACTCTTCTCATTTCTCTGCATAATTTTTTTTTCTTTTTGCTTTATTGTTATTACTATTAAAATATTATATAGCTTTTTATATGTTTTTGACTAATTATATGGATCACAGTGTGAATGAAAAAAACTAGATGTAGAAACCATGATAATATGGAAATGGCTTGGAGTTTTGTCTGGTTTGTTTGTATTATTATAAAAAAAATTTAAATGTATTTTTAAAAAAAGAGATCATGGTTTTCACTATTTATTTGATATATAAATTCTGGTTTCTGGTTTAATATTGTTGGTGTGAATATGATGCCTAGGAGTGATTGGTGGCGAGATTTGGGGAATTGTTAGCCGCCGCAATCTCATTTTTTTTAAAACAAATTCAAATGCATTTCTTTTTCTTATGTGAGTTTGTGCTTCATTATTTTTCTTTTAAGTAATAATTTTTGATTGATTAATTTTTACTCCTTTTATAATGTAGATAGATGTTAGGTATCCATTTGTTATTTTAATACTACTAATCATCATTACTCCATATTATAAGAAGATAGATACCCAAATTATTGATTTGATAAAGTTTTAATTATTTGATTTGATTTAATAATTAATACACTAGTACTATATACTAATTGTATATAAATTATAAGTATATAGTTTAGGAGAGGTGTAGCAAATTCCAATTATAATTAGATAGGCACATATCTTAAGCCTTTGGCTCATTTTGCACGTAAAATCATGGTTGTACGTTTTGGACAAAACAACCTTTTTATTGGTATTTGTAGGTACAACCTCGATATATCTTTCCCTTCCCTTTTGTCTTAGTCGTTTTGGCATTTCGAATCTAATATTTCTACTCCTATTTTTACAACATTCCATGCATTCTTTTTTTCCCTTTGAACTTAATTAGGTTAAGAAATAAATATATTCTATTGTTGTTTTTTGTTTTCTTTGAACATGTATATATGAATAGTTTGGTGCTGATTCAATCGTTAGATAAGTTTAGAAATTACCCATTTCTTATGTTTTTTTTTCCCATTTAGTTTTGTCATAATCCTAAGATATATATATATATATATATATTTATTTAGTTTAGAAATTATGCATATTTCAAAATCATGTGAAAATGTGAAACATATATATAAATCCACTAATTAGTTAATTATAAAATGCCAAGTTAGGTTTAGAGAGATATATATATATATATAGGTATAGCTATAAGCTAGGATATGATAATGTGTGTTGTTGGCACACTAGAGATGATAAGGAACACGTTGGACATGCTTAAATATCTCATGGATCGTGCGAAATTAATCTTATTGTTCTTTCTTCTTCTTCATCACTCTCATGTGAATCATGCATGCGCATACCTTAGTGGACTCTGTGTATATATATGCTTTTACTTTATCCCAAAAAGCAGTAAGCTTCTTAATTTTCAGATCAAAACTCATCAAAATGTGCTTATATAATTTAAATTAATGTTGTCTAAGATCATATCTAGCTAATAATAACATATTGTAACTTATTTAATTTATCATATATTTTGCGGAATTTTTACTCTTAATTATATTATCATCTCCTTCGTATTAAGTCCAATACTTTTTACGAAGGTGAGGTACATTAATTTTCATGTATGGTTTGAATTGGTTGATAAAAGAGGAAAGTGGGTGTTAAAATAGGAGTCAAAGTACTTAAAAATATATTAAAAAATAGTCTAATATTGATCTATTTGAATGAGCTTAAGAGATGTGATCAAGATTATAAGAAGCATATTACTATATGAGTTTCATATATAGAAAGGGTATTTTATGACTTTATAAAGTTAATTAGTGGTAAATAATTACCTGTTTGTAACATTAACCTCTATGACTATATATAATAAAGTTTTTTCCTAAAATACAAAGACAAAGAAAACAAAGGAAAACCGAAATATGAAAGGAACCCTAGATGAGACTCTTTTCGTCAAACACTAACACGATATATATATATATATAAAATATTGAGGAGACATGGTTTCCCGCCAAGGGTTATATATGACACATGCAAACCACAAAAAAGTGGGTACTCACTCACCCAACTTTCAAAATTGTTGTAAAGAAATGAAGGGGAAAAACAAAAAGGAAATTCTTTCTCGAAAACTGTTTATCAAAGTCACAAAGTGGGTGATCTTTTTCTTTGCATGAAACGGTGATATATATATATATATCTAAAAAGTTAGTAATCTTTTTCATGTCATTGATTGATAGATGATCATGATCTTTTTCACTTCAATAATATATAGTAGCAATGCAAACTTTTACCTTTGGGTTTAAATTTTGAATCATGAGAAAGAGCATGGCAATGGCACATGGAGAGAGGATTTCAAAATTTTTTGAATCTTTATTTATTAAATGTTCTTGCTCTAGTCAAGTGATTTAGATTTAGGACATAGCTAACAAATGATTAATCGAAGATGGTAAATGATCTAACCCAATAATGGTGAGAAGATGAATTCGATCCCTGTAAACATATTTATTGGAAGGGCTTTAACATATGTTACACTCCTTGTCCGAAAAGAATCATAAAAACCTAATAATACCATTGAACATACCATATCATGCATGAATTATGATAGTAATTAACAATAACAATTATAAAGTAAACCAAGTTTAAGATTCGGTACCAAAAAAACCAAGTTTAAGATTATGGGGGAGAGAGTGCTTTTAAATAATGGGGGTACCTAATTTAATTTTGTTTTTCATATACCATATACTATGGGAAAGTTTATAAGAATAAAATTCAAATGATTAGCCATGGGATTTTGGGAGATTTTAAAGGGCCAGGGCCAGGGCCTTCATCACTAGACAGAAGAGAGATGGGGGGTGGTATTGCTTGTTGTCAAGAGCTGTGACACTTGATTTAGGCATCATGGTGGCCCATGCCCATTCAAAGTGTTTTAAGTGTAGAGCCATAGCCTTTGCTCTTTAGCAATGATGGCTAAGCTCTCTCCTCTTCTCTCTTCTCTCTTACTCAGCCCACAGCCTAGCTATATATAATGTCCCAAAGGCTGAAAACTGTAAAAGTGTGGCAAATTCTGGCAAAAGAAAAGAAAATTAAAGGCAATTCCGAGTCCGACCCCCCCTCTCTCTCTCTTTAAAAATACCCTACAAATTTGAGCCGGAACTCAAAAAGATACACAACTTTTGGCATCCCCCAATCGAAAAAAGGCTGGCTCCATTCCATTCCATCCCTCACTCGAAACCATTCCCCTCATGCATTATATTAGAAAAAAGCATATATTCAAGTACCCCAATACTGCAAGAAGACAAACTTTTTTCGTATTTATAGAATCACATTATTATATTCTCCTACCACATATGTCTTGTTTAAATTAAGCTAATTATAAAAG
This sequence comes from Corchorus capsularis, assembly GCA_001974805.1. NCBI lineage: Eukaryota > Viridiplantae > Streptophyta > Magnoliopsida > Malvales > Malvaceae > Corchorus > Corchorus capsularis. Next base: position 18,170 of record AWWV01014536.1, on the reverse strand, counting down.
TTCTTTATGCTTTTTTTTAATATAAATCCAAAGAAAACACAACAATTAATTTAGAGTATCTTTAATTTTAATTAATTTGGGTTTCTCTTTTTGACCTCAAATTTTGCAGCAGTGGGTTCTCAATGCCTTCCTCAATGGGAGAAACAGTGTGTGTATTTTTTAAAATATGAATGAAAGATTTTTTTGCTATCATTTCCTATGATTATTAAATGGATATTTTTTATACTTCACTTTTTTAAGTGGTCCACTCTTTCAATCTTTCTTTAAAAAAAAAAAAATTAAAAGCAGTAGTAATAAGATGGCTTAACAGCAACTAAATCATAATGGGTGCTCGAATGATCTATGTAATGTACATTAATTTTTCAGTTGCACATGACTTATGGAGAGAAATTAATGATGAAAGCAAACCCCAACAATAATCTAACAGACTAATATATTTATATTATGTATTGACTGTTGAGTCTTTCAACCAACACTTCGCAAGTCTTTAGTGCTAGACTTTTGGCCTTCATGGTCTCACGCGACTTAATTATGGAGAAAATTTAGGTTTAGATAGCTAACTAGAATTGGCAAAAGATTGGATGATTTTGCAGCAAATTAATGGTGGTCGGCAGGAATACTTAGTAAGTCTTTGAATCGAAACATTTACATGTGTGCCAATCGTGGTTAATGGAATTCACTCGAGAAAGATCTCTAGTTCGAGACTTGTTGTTATAGCATTTCTCGAGAGCTCTTAATCTCAAAGGTGAGACTTGAATTTGTAGACAATGGCATGTGGTATGTGCCAAACTAGCTATATGGCAGATAGATTGGGGCTCAATAAGCACATATATATATATATATATATATATATTTCTAGGGGTCTATATCTATATTATATGCATCAAACCATCAAATTAATAATTTCCGAAACATCACGCATGGTTTTATGTACAACTTAAATTGCAGGACAAATCTATGAGATCCTATTTCAAATTGAGAATATAGGCAACCCAACATCTTACTCTTTTTATTACTGTTGTTATCATTATTTCCTTCGCTTAATATTTAAAGATAGCCAATAGTTTGAGACAGAATTACGCTGTCAATGAGGGTAATCACTCTATTGAAATTGTAGGGGCATAGATCATTTATGTAAAGAGAACCACCACAAGTGTAAGAAAACTCCTAAATTTCACCTACTTACTTGCCCTACATAACTCTAGCTGATTAATGAGACTAAGCAAGGACCATGAGACCATATGTATACATAAGAGGTTTTCCTTCACAATGATATAGACTCAAATGTTCGGATGTCATAATCCTAAAAAATTTACTCCCTCTGTCCCAAATTATCTGACTGTTTTTGGGATAAACATTCATCCCAAAAAGAGTCAGATAATTTGGGACAGAGGGAGTAGATCATTACACTCGCATATTCATCCCAAAAAAAATCAGTTAATTTAGGACAGAGGGAGTAGATAATTACACTCAAAATGCAAATGCTCTTCATCAATCCCTTAGATATAGAATAGTCCTGAATTATATATGCCATATAAGTGGGAACACTAGCCCATTGCTACATCTAATGTAACCTTTATATATCTCTCCCAAGTCTCAATTAAGTTATGCTATTTGGGATCCATATATTATATTGGAAAAGATAGATAAAAATTTGAGTGTGGTTACTCTATTCACTTTTCACATCCAATTAGATGGAACAAACAAAATGAAAAAGAAAAATGGTCCTTTTGGAGGTTGGGGGGATGCCAGCAGGGTTAATTACTGTACAATGTCGTATTGGAATTTTGAAGATGCCATTTTACAGTGCCAATAAGACACAAAAGGTTGAAAAGTTTAAAAGGAAAATGCCAAATTGCCAATGTCAACTCTTTTATTTTTCACACAACAAATGTAAAAGGAGAAATAACCAATTTCCCTTGAGTGACTTTTCATGAAAAAGAAAAAGCTGGTAATTTTCTTCCAAACAGAAAAACAAAGAAGATTAACAGTAAAAATACTTTATATCTGTGTGGTGCTTACTTAGATTTTTCACATTACTTATTGTCTCTGCCCCTAAAGTGGGGCAGAGAGTGATTTTCATGAAGCCCACTTTTGTCTGCCACTATTATATTTTTGAACTGTGAAAAAACAGTTGACAAAAAGAAGCAAATCTTTCCCTTTTCACATTTCATTGTCTCAAACATCCTTTTAACTCACTGGAGATTAAGGTTTTGGTTCAAAATTTGGGTATTTTTCATTAAACCATGAGATTTTGATTCTGATGTATACCCTCTGCAAAAGGTTTCATAATGACAAACATAGTTTATTGATGATAGTAGGGCTGGCTATGTGTAGTACTACAAATTATATTTCAATTACAAGAAAGACATGATTTCAATTTAATTATTGGGATTTTGATGGCTTTTTCAGTAACCCAAATTGATAATGAATGGGCAGTTTGGCATCCTCATTTTCATTACTCTATATATTGACTATTTATACTGCAAAAAGTTCAATTAATGACTCACTCTTTTGCATATTATTAAGATTTTGATTTGATGATTCCCTTCTAACTTGGTTCATATGATAACTCTATTTGCAACTTCTCCTTCCCAATCCCCTGTTTTCCCAAGAGTGAAAAAGAACTTTAATTTGAATTCCCATGTCTTATTAGGTGAGCCCAATGTGGTGAAAAGTAAGTTTTTATCATCTTTTGATCATAATTCATTAAAATTTACTATGTTGAAACTCAAATTCAAAACTTTAAAAGTGTCAATTAAAGGGTGAGATGTGTCAATACATTGTGTTTTGTCAAATGATATAGACATTGATGGTTATGATTAGGGATTCATCACTTTATACTAATAATCCACAAAAAACATGCCAACATGCAAGAGTGATGAGCTGTGAAGCTCAAGCAAAGCACACAACAAAACCAGGCAAAGCCTTGTTAATAAAAAAAATTGGTTTGCAAAATGGGGTAGATTTGTCTCCCCAACCAAAAAGGGATTTTGACATTGAGAATGAGCAAAAAGAGAGGGAGGGGAAGGGAAGGGTGGGCTAAGTGGGGTATGGTTCATCATGTTTGCACCCCCTTAATGATGATGCTATTTTCCCTTGAGCCCATATTAATGAAATCATGGCCACTGACTCAGCTTGAGGGAACCCACATATGTATAATTCTTTTGGCCCACTCTATCCCTTTCATTTCCATCATGTGTGTGCCAATCAAGGGAGATATTGTTGTGAAGTAAAAATAGGTAACATCAAATTCATATCAAATGGGGGTGGAAAATAAAGAGAAAAAAAGTTAGCTAGGTAATTATATTTATATGGCAATGATTTTTATCCTTTTTATTTGAAATTTGAAATGATGTTGGAACTTGATGAGATGTTTTATTTGATGAAAATAAGGCCATGAATTCAAGAGAAAGGCTAAATAGTGGTACCTTAATTAAGGGCACATGAAATAACCCTATGCTTGCTAAAACCTAATTATTTCCATGCATATTAAGATTTGTATATCTTTGAAAAGGAGGTGATAACCAAAAAAGACAAGAGGATGCATTTTTAAAAAATAAAATAAATAAAGGAGGCCCAATCATATTTTTGCAAAAAGGAATCAAAGAGGGGGAGATAGAGTGATAGGGCAATCGAGTAATATGTGATTAGATTTAATTGGCAACTCAAACTTTCGGTGATTCATTTCTCACTACATCAAATAAAAAAGTAGATTATAATGTTTCAATGTTTATAAAGTAAAAGTTTTTCCCATCATTTGATAATCCTACATCTTTGTATACTAAAACACTACTAATTAAGCTTGAATTAAATATAATTGTAAAGAACTTGAGGCTTTTCCCATTTCGGATTAATTGAAACCCAATTTTTTTTTTTAAAAAATTGAAACCCAATTAATATGAATAAAAATCTTTTAAAAATTTTAAAAATAACAAAATTGATTACTCAAAACCCAATGTATTTCTTGCAGTAACTTGAGATTAACAAGATTTGACTTTGGATTAAGTGAAGAAAAATGAAAATTTTTTGTTTAAATGTTTTATATGTGGTGGGCCGTAAAGACCTTTTGGGCTGAGCCTGCCACTCTAATTTTTTATTTGGGTATACAAATTATCTTTTCCATATGTTTTGGCAATCAATTCAATTCAAAAAGCACCTTTGCATAAGTATGTAAATTTTTAATGGAAAATCCAAGGGTTACGTTAGGTTGACATAAGGCTGAGATGAGCAGAGGAAGAAGAAGGATGAGAAAAAGTCAATGATGATGTACGGATGTGATGTCCCCATCTTCATCATCATAAATGCTTATGATTGTGACACTTGTATTTAATTCCCCTACTGCATGCCCACCTGATTGGGGGACCATTTTTGCTTCTCCTACTAAAATCTATCTTAAGAGAATTGCTTTAATAATTTGCTCTTTCTTTGAGCTACCATACATTAACACATGGCCTCATGTCTCTTATGTACAAAAATTGGCATAATTTAAGACCAAATATTCCGACAATTCTATTTGTTTGTCTTGGAAAAACAAAGTTGTAAGATTTGAAAACATGTAGATCAGAGCAAAGAAAAACAGAGGATCTGAAGGGGGAAATCAGCAGAATACTCTGTTTCTGATCCTCTGTTTTTCAGAACTTGTTGCTTGTAATAACTCTTTGTCATCAAAAGTGAAGGACATGTACATGTTAAAAGAAGCAAAGTATGTTATAAAACAATTTTCAAGAGGCATATCATGGGAAATAAGTAGTCAACTCATAGATTCAAGAGTAACACAAATTAATGAATTTTTTACATAACATTTCCACAGGAAGGAAGACTCTTGTCCAAGGAACTGTATTTGTAATAGTTTTCACTGCATCTTCTATATAAATTATTAAACTCATACCAACAACAAAGTCATTTAAAAGGTGAACAATTCTCAGAAACAATGTATTCTTAGTGAATATATATATATATATATATATATATATATATATCATTCAATGTATTCCAGCTTGCTCTTCCGTGATTGAGAATTTTCAAGAGGCAACATGGAATATTATTCAACTCATAAAAACAACAGATAGAAAAGTGACCATATACATAATATATAGTATGATTAGTTGATTACCTTGAGAATTGTTCTCCTTTTGCAACATCCTTGAGAGAAACGAAGCATGGGGTGTACGCGATTATAGAAAAGTGATAATTCTTGGCAGAAATTTTAGTCTTTATGAATCTCTTCTCTTCAGATCGTAACAGACAACCGTCTCCCGGTTGTATGACATTAGCATTCTCCCATTCTTCAAGAGCACTAATGGATAGTAGTAATGAAAATGTTTATAATAATTATAATGAATTTCATGTCTAAAGTGGAACTGCATAGTCCATGATTCCTTGACACCATAATCTTTCATGACCCATATTTCAAAGTTATCATAAACATCTTCAAGATAACAATAAACACACAAACAATCTTCTATTACCCCCAAAATTGCAGTTTCAACATGCCTGTGTGGATGTGGGAATTGAGGAGATGCCCTCCTCAAGGTCCCAAGTGATGTATGGAAGGTTTGGATCAAAAATGGATGGCAGGAAATTTCAAAGCATTACTCTTTGGAACATGGCCATTTTGAGAGAGCTTTTCAATCTGAAAACCCCTTCTTTATGCTTGTCATGCCAACCCAACCATCATATATATGTTGGTCTGACTCAGTTATGTAGATTGGTAAGCAATCAATTATATTTTCCTTTAACATTTCAAACTTATTTGTTAATTTTCATTGACTTTGTGAGGAAGCATTTGAAACTTAGTATTTATTAACAATTAGCCTAATCATTCTGTCAAGTAAACAGCATAGGCCTCTCAGCCTCAGACAGTGCTAAAATTTGCAGCACCATTTGCTCTTTTTTTGGGCTTATTTTATGGAATCTCACTTAAATGACCCCTTTCCATCTTCTTTCTTGGGCTCTCATAAGGTAGAGCTTAAAATGCCAAATGGGCTAAATCCTAAAGTCTAAAGAAATGGTAAGATCCAAAAAAAATATGGATTTTGCGGACAAAAAATGGATTCTAAAAAAATGGCAAATTGGGCTAAATTTCATACACATTTCCGTTTTTGTAAACTTGTATTACACTCCTTTTTCACTAAAATAATGAAGTCAACTTCCTAACTCCTTTCCTCTCTAAGAACAGAGCAAAGGAAAACAGAGGATCTGAAGGGGGAAATCAGCAGAACACTCTGGTTTTGATCCTCTGTTTTTCATTGTTTACAAAAGCAGAGTTTTTACAATGAAGTCAGAGACTTTAACATTGGTTCTAGTAAATCTTGCTGGAATAATGCAGAGGGCAGATGAATCATTGTTGCCCGGAGTTTACAAGGAAGTTGGCGAAGCTTTGCATATAGACCCAACAGGGCTAGGTTCCCTCACTCTGTTTAGATCCGTAGTGCAATCTTGCTGTTACCCTTTAGCTGCTTATCTTGCTATGCATCACAATCGAGCTCATGTCATTTCTCTCGGTGCTTTCCTTTGGGCTGCAGCCACTCTTCTTGTTGCCATTTCCACCACCTTTTTCCAGGTTAGTTATATATAATATAGCTTTTCCTTTCTTCATTTAATTCTCTTGTACTCTGGTTGAAATATTTGCTTCTTTTTTTTTTTTTTGTGTGTGTGTTCTTTGAATACCCATTTGTTGGATTTTCATTGATTAGATTTGGTTTTTATTATGGGTTTGACTTCTTGTTTTCAATTGGTATATATACTATCGGATTGGTTTCAAAATGGGGCCAAAGGGGTTGCCTTTTCATTTTGCTTTGCCAAAATTGGAGAAATGGGGCTACAATATTTAGGCAAGTCCATTTTGTTCATTGCAATTAGAAATCAGTGTTGTTTTTTTGAGCATTTCCTTTCTACTGGTAGGTTTGGATGTATGTTTTAAAGGGAAAAAGGAGCTTACTTATTCCTTGGCATCAGGTGCATAATCTAGCAAAAATTATCTTATTTGGCTAATTAGGTTGCAGTTTCAAGAGGTTTGAATGGGATTGGACTTGCCATTGTCATACCTTCAATTCAGTCCCTTGTTGCTGATTCAACCGATGAAAGTAACCGTGGTTGGGCTTTTGGGTGGCTACAACTGACAGGAAACATTGGTTTCATACTAGGTGGATTCTGTTCTGTACTAATTGCCTCAAAAACTATCATGGGGATACCTGGCTGGAGATTTGCTTTCCATTTAGTTGCCTTAATCAGTGTCATAGTTGGTATTTTAGTCCATTTTTTTGTTAAGGATCCCAGATTTTCTGATACTACTAATAATCCAACCAAACAACTTGTTGCTTGTAATAACTCTTTGTCATCAAAAGTGAAGAACATGTTAAAAGAAGCAAAGTATGTTATAAAAATCCCAACTTTCCAAATTATAGTTGCTCAAGGTGTTTTTGGGTCATTCTTTGGATCAGCCTTTTCATTTGCCCCTATGTGGCTTGAACTTATTGGCTTTTCCCATGAAACAACAGCATTTATCATGACACTATCTGTGATTGCCAATTCTATTGGTGGTCTTTTTGGAGGTAGAATGGGAGATATTCTGGCAAAACACTTGCCAAATTCTGGAAGAATCATTCTTTCACAGATAAGTGCAGGTTCTGCAATCCCCATTGCGGCTGTTTTGCTTTTGGCATTGCCTGATGATCCCTCCACTGCATTTTCACATGGTCTGGTTTTTTTCATCATGGGATTCTTCATTTCCTGGAATGCTCCTGCAACTAACAAGTATGTCTTCTAGTTCTAGGTCCATTTTTACTTATTCAATGCTTCAAAGTAACTGAATTTAATTTGGTTTTGATGGTATATATGATTAATGGGAAATGTACAGTCCAATTTTTGCAGAGATTGTGCCTGAGAAATCCAGAACAAGCATTTACGCCCTGGATCAATCTTTTGAGTCAATTCTGGCATCTTTTGCTCCTCCCATTGTTGGAATTTTGGCGGAGCGAGTTTATGGTTATAAACCAGTGATGCAAGGATCATCAGATTCTATGGAGATTGAGACTGACACAGAGAATGCTGCATCACTTGCTAAGGCACTGTATGCAGCAACTGGGATTCCAATGGCGATTTGTTGCCTCATTTACTCATTGCTTTATTGCACATATCCAAGAGACCGTGAAAGAGCAAGAATGCAAGCATTGATAGAATCAGAAATGCAACAAGTCGAAGATAATGATTCCCCATCAAGTGGCAAACAATCGAAATTTTGTATTGCAGAAGAGATAAATGATGATGATGATGAAAGAAGTGAAATTTATATAGAGTTTGGAGGGCATGAGAGTCTTGATTTAGATGATAATGATGATGATGAAAAGTCCCTTCTGAATCATCATCATCAGCTTGATTCTCAAACTTAGAGGCTGATGAACAAATGTTGTTTTCTTCCATTTTTCTTTTTTGTTTGATCATTTTCAGCATGTTCACATCTTAATTAAGTTGCTTAGTAGTAGTAATGAATTCGTTGATTTGATTGATTGATTTACCCATGATTTAAGGCAAAATGAAATTTGACAATAAGATGGGAAAGTGCTAAAATTTCTGAAAAGAATAAAGAAGGATTGCGGTGACAATGATTTTTTTATGTCCGAAGCCCACGACAGATCCGACAATATTCCAAACTTGTTGCTTGATTGGTCCAAATTTTGGCAATTTGCACGAGTGTAAAACCTAGGAAAAGTGGAAACTTTAGAACACATTTCCACCCAATCACAACTTACCACGTGTTAAATCTTGAAGATCTGATTGGCTCCTACTCTCAAGATGGGCCCATTGAGATCCCGCTACGCACATATCATATGCTCTAATACAGAGTATTATTACCCAAAGTCAACTTTCAACTCCTATCTCTTCAAGAAGCAAGAACAGAGCAAAGGAATTAGAAAAAACAGGGGATCTCAAAACCAAAAGAAGGGAAACAAAGTACTTACTCTGTTTTTCATTGTCTGAAAAGACAGAGTATTTACAATGAAGTCGGAGACTTTAACGTTGGTTTTGGTGAATCTTGCCGGGATAATGGAGAGAGCAGATGAGTCATTGTTGCCTGGAGTTTACAAGGAAGTTGGTGCGGCTTTGCATACAGACCCAACAGGACTGGGTTCCTTAACACTTTTCCGATCAATAGTTCAAGCTTCTTGCTACCCTTTGGCTGCTTATCTTTCTATGTATCATAATCGTGCTCATGTCATTGCTCTTGGTGCTTTTCTTTGGGCTGCTGCAACTTTTCTTGTTGCCATTTCCACCACTTTCCTTCAGGTTACTTACACATCTTCCTTCTTTTGCATTTCCAAATTCTACCCATATGTTTTAGTTATCATATATTTTCTATTCTGGGTTTGGTTGATTTCATTCATGCAATATATAAATGCCCATTTATTAGATTTGTCTTTATTGATGTTTAATTGGTTTTTTGATACACAAAAGGAGAAATCAGTGTTTAGACCTATTGAACGTTTTTTTTTCCCTTTTTGTCTCCATTCCTAGATTATGCCTAATCAAAATTTTAGATGATGCTTTGATTTTTATTGGATGGATAGTTTTAGGAAAAATAACTTATTCATTCCTTTGCATAATTATTCATTAGGGTGCATAATGTAGCAACAACTCTCTTATTTGGCTAATTAGGTTGCAATTTCAAGAGGTTTAAATGGGATTGGACTTGCCATTGTCATACCAGCCATTCAGTCCCTTGTTGCTGATTCAACTGATGATAGTAACCGTGGTGTGGCTTTTGGATGGCTGCAACTGACAGGAAACCTAGGCTCCATCCTAGGTGGGCTCTTGTCTGTCCTAATTGCATCAAAAACTATAATGGGAATACCTGGATGGAGAGTTGCTTTCCATCTGGTTTGGATTATCAGTGTTGTGGTTGGCATTTTGGTCCGCCTTTTTGCTAATGATCCGCGGTATTCTGATAGTGATCATAGAGCAAAGGAACAGGATGCTCAAAAGTCTTTGTCATCACAAGTGAAGGAAATTATAAGAGAAGCAAAGTCAGTTGTAAGAATCCCATCTTTCCAAATAATTGTTGCTCAAGGTGTATCAGGATCATTCCCATGGTCAGCTTTGTCCTTTGCCACTATGTGGCTTGAACTCACTGGCTTCTCCCATGAAACAACAGCATTAATCATGACCCTATTTAGTGTTGCTGGCTCATTTGGGTCTCTCTTTGGAGGATTTATGGGGGATTTTCTCGCGAAACGCTTCCCCAATGCTGGGAGAATTGTTTTGTCACAGATAAGTGCAGGTTCTGCAATTCCCCTAGCGGCAATTTTCCTGTTGGGCTTACCTAAAAATCCTTCCACTGCATTTTACCACGGTCTAGTCTTAGTCATCATGGGATTGACGGCAACATGGAATGCTCCTGCAACTAACAAGTAAGCCTTCTTGGTCCATCCTATATTTCTTCAATGCATTCAGTAACCAACTTTATGATAATTTTATCATGCTACTGTTGGATTGGGAAAAAAAATGAAGGATTGAATATTCCTTATATGGCAACATTATACATTTACCTTAAATTCACTTTTTTCACATTAGGGAATCTCTTCCAAGTAAGACATAGTATTTGGCATGGAAGTTATTAAATATAGAATGTAGGACTGAAAAAAAGAAAATGAGTTGTTTCACAATCTGCATCTGCCTTAGTGCTTTGGCATCAATTAGTATTAATCTGTAGGCCAAACTGATTAAATGCTTAATGATGAGAAAAATGTGATGTTGCATTAACCATTTCATTTGGATATCTGCATTTGATTGGCATTCTATGGTATGACTGGTGTATACAGTCCTATATTTGCAGAGATTGTCCCTGAGAAGCACCGAACAAGCATCTATGCATTAGACCGATCATTTGAGTCTATACTGGCATCTTTTGCTCCTCCTATAGTTGGCATTTTGGCTCAAAATGTTTACGGTTACAAACCAATACCTAAAGGATCATCAGACTCTAAAGAGATTGAGGCAGATAGAGAGAATGCTGCATCACTTGCTAAGGCACTTTACACAGCAATTGGGATTCCATTTGCAATCTGTGTCTCCATTTACTCATTCCTTTATTGCACGTATCCAAGAGACCGGGAAAGAGCAAGAATGCAAGCATTGATAGAATCCGAAATGCAACAACTGGATGATAATGATGATAATAACTCTCCCTCAAACGGCAAAGAGTCTGAATTTGGTATTGCAGACTCAAAAGAGCTTATTGAAAAGGAAAGGAGTGAAATCTATATAGAATTTGGAGGGGATGAAAGCCTTGATTTGGATGATAATGATGAGAAGTATCTTCTGAATCACCAGCTTGCTCCTGCCAGTTAGAAGAATTCAATCAGGGTCATTAATTCTTTAAGAATGATTATGTTGGGTTATTGCTCATTAATTTGTTACATTCATTAACCTCATGATGATTTACAGGCAAGCATTTTTTTTTTCTAAATATACTTGCAGTTGAAACTTGAAATATGCTTAATGAAAGCTTCATACTCAAATATGCTCGAACAATGTAGTAATTACTAAATTCAGCAGGGATTATATGGCTGTTGTCAATTTGTGACATTATTAACAGAAAGTGCCACACTACATTACATTAAACTTAAAAATGGACAAACCAATAACAAGTAACAAACTAAGGAACAAATAACAACTCCTTTCTATCTTTTTTCTCAAGCAGTGATAACTGGTAACGCTATCTTTTTTTTATACCATGGTTTAATATATACACATCTCCAATGGGCAATAAAGTTGCAGTCAGGCTCTACACATTCAACAGCCAAATCTTGACAAGGCTGGCCACAGTCAATGCATTCTGGGTAATAATAAGTCTTCTTGACAAAAATGAGAGGGTGTTCATGATCTTGATCCTCTTCCTTGTATAATTTGCAGATTTTCCCAGGTTTGATAAATGGATAATCCCCAAGAACACACTTGACATGAACAGAAGTATTGCATTTTGCACCACAACGGTAAAACCAGTGATTCGGATCTCTAGTTTCCTCACATATGTCACAGTAATGAGTTGCTGAATAATCATTATCATCATCATACGCAAGAGTAAGAAGATGTTTCTCATCACATTTGTGTTGAACTCTAGTTGGTAGTGTCATACACTTCAAATCCAAAGCAAAATTGCAACCCTTACAATAGTATGCCCAGCCTCTAATATTTTCACCACAACTATGGCACCGCCCTCTATATTGGAGATAAAAGAAGAGAGGGTGTGGATGTCCTGGACAATTTATAGGACGTTGAGGTAGACTAGTTACACATTTAAGGCACACATGTTCCTCACAGTTGTTGCATTTGTAGCCAAAGCCATTAGATAGGTACCTACATATTTCACATTTGAAGACATAGCCTGAAATGAGGGTGAGGAGTTCTTGTTGGCAACGGCAATAATGAAGCCAAACTTGTTTCTTCATAAGTAATTCAGCACAAACTTTATGAAGAAAAAAATCACATTCTGTACAATGGAAATATGGAGGCGAGATAGGTAATATGCAGCCATCACAACATTTATCATCATACTCCACCATTTCAACACTACCCAATATCAAGTTGTGCATATGCTTCAAATGTTTTATTTTTGTGGCTTCTCCACTAGCATTAGTCTCAATAATAGTGATGGGACACAGTTCCAAACTAATCCTCATCTTCATTTTCTTCCTCAACAACATAATACCAGTCTTTATCCTTGATGGCACAATTCACATGGGCAATAACTTTACAATGTGAACAATAGTAACTGCCGTACTTTGTATTGACTTCATCAAGACAAATCATGCAACCCCAAGTCTTAGAGTATTCTTCGTCAACAAAAAAAGTGTGATGAATGCGATGCTCATGAAACCTACTTTTGATAATACGAGGTAATGAAATACATTTTTCATGGACCATAATGTTGCATGTACAACATAAGTAGGCCACATCATTTCCTTCATTACCACATGCATCACAAATGAATAATGTTGATCTCCAAAATAGGGTTAATGGGTGTCGATGATCCTTATTTTCAATGATGGGTGAGGGTTTGGGTGATATTGCACATTGAATGTGAAGAGCAAACCCACAAGGCAAACAACAATAAATGAATCCTCCTTGTAATTCTAAAGTCCCTTGGCATAACTTGCAAGAAAGCCATTGACCAATATTAAATTGTAGAAGAAGAGGATGTTTCCGATGGAACATATGATTGATTTTGAGAGGTAACTCAGCACATTTCTTATGGATATTAAATCCACAATCAAGAGAAAAGTAGACAGAATTCGCTAATGGTTCCCAACAACCAAAGCACTCGCCTAGGTTTTCAAGTTGTTCATCATTTTTAGAGGATGGATCTTCATGTGCAACATGTTCAAGCTCTTTCAAATTGCCTTGAGCAATGTTATATGTAAATAAAACACATTTGACATGAAAGTCCAACATACAAGAGCAATGATAAGCGAAGGTATCACAACTTTTGTCACAGAAATCGCATACCCAATCCCCAAAAGGGTCGTAAGGAGAATTTTTCAAAAGAACAAGAGGATGGATGGGATGAAGAGGGTGATTAAATATCTCTAAAGGAGTCTCGGCACATACCTTGTGGAGATAAAACCCACTGCAATTCACACAGCTATAATGTGCAGCTGACAGCAACACCTCCTCCCCACACCTGGAGCAGAAAGCTTCTTCTTCTTCTTCTTCAGTTTGATGCCTCTGCTGATCATCTCCATCATTCAACAATATCAGTGGATGCTCATGACCAAAATTTTCCAACACTTGAGCCATCTCTCCTTTCTATTCCTTTCTGGCCTCAAGCTCAACTCGAATAGCAGAAAAACAATGGAAACCCAACACAGTACCAAAATGAAGTTGAGGTTTGATTTGATAGTTGCAAAGTCAAGAACAACACGTCCAAATCATTAGATTTAGCCTTGGGTTTTAAGGAAATTAAAGGTCAACGCTCATCTATCCATGTTATGGCTACACTTGACACTATTAAAATCATATATATAATAAAAGCTTCTGAACATGCTATTCCCTCAAAAAAAGCTTCTGCCACATGCTATGCCTACGCTATGCATGTGTGTATGATGATTTTTTTTTTAAGGTAAAAACTAAAAAGGAAGCTTTCATTAATTCAAAATGTCCGGGTTACAAATTAATGATCACCCAAAATACAATCAACCTTGGCAAGGTTACCAAGCCATTTGCCTCCCTTTTTTGTAGAAGAAAAAGAGAAAGCATCAAACAAATCCACACATAATTCAAAATATCACCAATGATGATTTACAGGCAAGCAATTTTTGTTTTTTTCCTAAGTATACTTGCAGTTGAAATTTGAAACATGCTTAATGAAAGCTTCATACTCAAATATATATGCTAAACCAATGTACTTACTAAATTCAGAAAGGATTATATGGCTGTTGGCAATTTGTGACATTATTAAGAGATCAAAGTGCTTCTAGCATTCTGCAATATATTATTCCTAACATTCTTGGACAAAACCAAGAAAATTCTCTAGTCATACCATTGTTATTTTCTGTCAGGCTCATCTACAAGACTTAATATGTAATCCAGAAATCACTCCATGTGCAACTTAGATGATGTTTTACGGGGATTTTTCGCTAGTTTTGCACGGCAGAATAAAATGTCAGTCCAATATGAACTTTAGTTGAGTAGTTATTAAAATGGCCATCCCATAACATCAAGGGGTGGTGGCGCAGTTGGCTAGCGCGTAGGTCTCATAGCTTCTGAGTTATCCTGAGGTCGAGAGTTCGAGCCTCTCTCACCCCAATGTTTTTGCTTTTCTTTTGATGGCAATAGGCCTTTTTTTTTGGTATTTCGAGTCCTTTTTAAATTAAATCTCCCAACATTTTTTTAACACTTGACTACTGGCTACTTTCTAGCGCTCTGATATATTCCATGATTTAAATGCCCAAGACAATATTTTATGTCTTTTTAACTTTGAGAATTGAGATGTAATGTGAAAGCTATATCATGATGAGATTGTCATTATTTGCTTTAATAATGCAAACATGCCCTTTTAATCTCAGAAAAAGCTAGCTGTAGTTTTAAGCCAATCAATTCAAATTGGACTTATCACTTCCAAGTTTGGTGTTCTTGATGTTTCAATCAATTCATCTTAGTATATTTTGACACTACCCAACTCTATCATATGTTTCTATATAGCTAATAAATATCACCAGTCATAGGATTTATTAATTTACTTTAAGAAGTAAATAATCAAAATGTTTTTTTTGCTTATTATAGGATGGGTAGCTAAATAATCTTTTTACTTTGATCATGTAAATGAGTGTGTAAGAAAATACAATTGTTAGTGGTTGAGCAAGAGAAGTCATGTAAGAGTGTATATTCAGATCCCGCCTTTCCCATGTGTTAGATGTTGGTAAAAGTTTCATTGTTTTAACTATGAGTATATATATGGAGATGTATCTAACAAGTGAAATGTATTTTTACAGTTGTAAACAAAGTTTATGATTAGATAAGTATACTTGATTGAAATAAAGAAATGAAGAAAAAGCAACATGGTCTTTAATATAGGGGCAAGACATTGGATCCAACAGCACATGGAAAGATGGCTAGATATTCATTAAGCAAGCAATTCCTATGTAGCGAATCAAGCATACATCAATGAAAGCGCAGAAAAGTGGCTACGAGGAATTGAAAACATAGACCAAGAGGGAGTGAAGGGTTAAGCGATTACATGCCAAAAAGTTAGAAGTGAAAAGGTACATAAACGACAAATAGAAAGTAACAAGTAATAAAAAGAAAAGAAAATGCAAACTAAGGTCATGGTGCTGATGGTGGAGGCTGGATGTGGAAGTGTGACATAATCAAAGCCAACGATGCTCGAACCTCTGCCAAATCCGCTACCAGTGTGGCTTGAGCGGCCTCAAGGCGACTGTCCAAAAGGGGAAGGCGCTGCAGAAGGACCAGCCTCATCTGGGCTTCAATCGAAAACAACACTTACGCACAACTAAGAGTAAGCAGCAAAGATATCCAAACAGCAAACCCAAATTTGTTTTTACTCATTTAATTCTTACATTTGTTTGCTCGACATATTTAATTCTTCACACATCATTTTATTTCTGGTCTCCAACAGCAAAGCATACACATTAGAAGTTCCAATTCGGTAGCTAAAATTCAAAGCTCTGCACTAACTGTTCCATTTTACAGTCTTCACAGCAAAGGATGGTAAGACAGAACTGAACTGAATACCCTGTCTCTTCACCTTCCTTAGCAGTTCACCAGAGAAGAGAACAATGCACAACCTGGACGTGGTGCAGAGGATTTGGGAGTACTTCTTGATGCATGAGCAACAACAACAACAGCATAAAATAGGGAAAACAAATGGTCAGCAAGCTATTGGATAATTACTTAGCCGAAATAGGAAGGGATCCAAATCTATACGATTGATCATGTGATGATGATCTCTACAGAGCCATAGATACCTATCTCATGTTTACTTGTCAAGCCTCTTATGCTTTCTATATCATTTGTGCATAATATATAAATCCTGATATCACATTGCAAACTCATCCTTCACTACCTGAGGGAGAAGATTGTGCATTTAATGAACTGTGAAAAACTATCATTTGATGCATGCATGCATGCTGTCTACCAACTGTTGTACAGGTAACATCAATATTATAATGCTAGATACCATATCTTGATGTTACAAAAATGTAATGGCTACTAAGGTAAGGCAACTCAACATTCTGGTGTTCAGCTGAAAATTATTATACAGAGAGAAGTTGTCCACATTAAGCACACACATATACCAATTTTGTTGATAAGCATATCATTTAATCAAAGCACCCAAAGGCACCTTACATATGCATAAAAGCTTGATCAACCTATATGAGTATTAAACTAAGAGATAGAAGGACCTTCACTAGAGAAGAAGGCAATCACATCAGCACAACAACTATGATATTTAGATTTTTCCAAGAATTAAGTACTGACGCTCTGATAATAGACAAGCTCACCAGGCTTATAATCATACACACTTACTCAATGGTTCATCAACTTAAAGAACTTGACTGCAGTGCAGAGGCCAAATCCAGCTGGTTTTAGACTCAGCTTTAGACATAGGCAATCCTTATCATAAATTTACTAGCAGTCAGTATCTTATAGCATCAATGCTCATCGTAGCCAATAAACTTCAGCAGTATCATGTCCATTTTCTTTACAGATATCATCATAACATAGCTTACCCTTCATAAAATCGCTGCATCATACATAACAAAGTTTAAATGAAAGATGCAACATACATAAAAAGGTTGAATATAAAACCGTTAACTTCTCACATCAAAACAAGAACTAAACAATTTAATCTAACAAAGACCTTTCAACAACTCAGCTAATCTAACAGAGAGTGCCATACCTGTCCCATTTTCATGCAAATCCAGGCCTGATCTGAATCTGATGAAAACAAATGTAAGCAACCTATTGGATAATTACTTAGCCGAAATAGCAAGGGATCCAAATCTTGCCATCACAAAATTTCATGTTACTGCTGAATCCTTGCCAGAATATGATCGATCATGTGATGATGGTCTCTATAGAGCCATTGATGCCTATCTCAAGGTTACTTGTCAAGCCTCTTATGCTTTCTATATTATTTGTTAATGCATGATGTGTAAATCCTAATAACCCAATGCAGACTCATCCTTCACTATCCTATCATGAAAGAGAAGATTGTGCAAAATAATGAACTGTGAGAAACTATCATTTGATGCATGCATGCATGCTGCACAAAATGATCGGTTGCCCCTACGAACTGTGTTTATATAGTACAGAGAGAAGTTGTCCACATTAAGCACACATACCAATTTTGTTGATAAGCATATCATTTAATCAAAGCACCCAAAAGGCACCTTACATATGCGGTTTTTTTTTCCCCTTGAGTTCAACCAAATTTTCTTCGCTAAACCCTACTCATCTCCACTGCTAAACCCTACTCTCCAGCTACCAGTTCTGGTGCTGCCGGCGGCGACTGGACTTCAGTTTTCAAGATCTCCAATTTCGCGATTGATTGTAGAAAGCCCTTGGCTGGCCGGACTGAACTCGCTGTTCGCTTGGTTTGAGATTTTTCACATGGCTAAACCTGCTCTTCTATATTCTAATAAGTCCTT